>PVKE010009986.1:0-43510 GCA_004027555.1 Craseonycteris thonglongyai | reverse complement strand
TCGCTCACTAGCTGACCAGCAGGTAACTCAATGCTCACTAGCTGACCAGCAGGTAACTTAATGCTCACTAGCTGACCAGTAGGTAGCTGATCGCTCACTAGCTGACCAGCAGGTAACTCAATGCTCACTAGCTGACCAGCAGGTAACTTAATGCTCACTAGCTGACCAGTAGGTAGCTGATCGCTCACTAGCTGACCAGTAGGTAGCTGATCGCTCACTAGCTGACCAGTAGGTTGCTGAATGCTCACTAGCTGACCAGCAGGTAACTCAATGCTCACTAGCTAACCAGTAGGTAGCTGATCGCTCACTAGCTGACCAGTAGGTAGCTGATCGTTCACTAGCTGACTAATCGCACCAGGCCACCTGCCCGCTAGGCACCTCCTCATCTGAAAGTGTCTTTCAAGTGGAATGAACACAGGAAAGGCTCTTTCTTGGGCATCAATCACTTGCTGGTTTCATGCTGCGATCATCTTCGAAGGGGAAGAGACTTGGAGAACTGTCAGGTGACACTGTAGGGACAGCTCCCACCACTATGGATAGCGCCTGTTCAGAACCTGGGCACCGCATAGCCTGCAAACACAGCGACGCATCTGAAGACGCACCTTCCCAGCTCTAACCACAGATCAGGCTCGAAGGCCCTGGCCGGCTCTGGAGCTGGGCTGCGGCCTGTATCTATCTGATCCTTAGGACACATTTCTTAGACTTAAAAGTGACTTCTTCGTTTCTCAGATGCTTTTTGTTTCAGGAGAACAAAGGCAAGCTGGCTCTCCTCTGGGGGGGTGTGCATGCCGGCCGGGAGGCCTTGCACCCTGTCTGTGGCTGCCCTCCCGGGAACAAGGACAGCCCACCACGTGGGCCTGGGGAGCCCGGTGCCAGTGTTACGGCGGAAAACCGGCACTTTTCCTTGCTGGGTGTTTTAGAGCACTCAGCAGAGGGCCCAGGGTGCTGGCTCTCTGGGGACACCTGGAGCATGGAGGTGACCAGTGAGGCGTGTGGAGAGCGTGGCTGGACAGTCTTTCGGCAGGAAGAGCTCCTGCTTCACTGTGTCTGCGGCTCTTCACTCCCACCCCCCGAGCTGTTCATTCAGGAGGGTGAACTTCAAAACCATGGCCCTGCTTCTGAATTCTTCAGTCATCTGAGGGACTTAATCTACAGCCTCTGGCTTCCGGGAAGGTGGACAATGGAATACAACTAAAGTCCCAGACATCACATAAGAGACTCGGAAGGTGCGGAAGTGGCTGACCATCCAGGGGAGGGCTGGGCTTCTTCCCGGGCTCCCAGGTCCCAGACTTGGAGCCCAGAGCAAGCAGCCCACGTTCCCACAGGTGCAGACAGAAAAGCCCCCCGAAAAGCTGCTTTCACTGAAGGACCAGGAGAGGGCACCCTGGCAGGATGGACAGTGATGGCTCGATTCCACCCCCACACACAGAGCACTCTGCAGCCCTATCCACACCTTCACACGCTGCATCACGCTCCACTCTCCAGCCCACCCAGGGTTTTGAAAAAGGTCCAAGAGGGAACCCACATTTTTACTCCCTCTGGGAGGCAATGAGCCAGCCCATTCTCCACCTACTGCAGCAGGGACCTCAGGGGACCAGGACTTCCACCCGCAGTAACTGGGGGGCCTCCCCATAACAGGGCTCAAAGGAGACGGCCATCCCAGAGGTCTAAGTCAGATTCTAAGTCTCCTAATAGCCAAGATGTCCTGGTTTCAAACAATAATCATGCATAACAAGGACCAGGAATATCTCAGACTGAATGAGAAAAGATAATCAACAGATCCCAACAGGACACTAATATTAGAATTATCTGAGATTCTCAAGGAGCCATCATCACGTGATTTCAGTAACATTAGAACACAACAGAGACAAATGAAAAAAGATTAAGACTCAGCGAAGAAACAGAACATTTGCAAAAAACTGAAAATACAAAAAAGGACCAAATGGGAAATTTTGGAACTGTGAAATATAATAGCCCCAATTAAAACTCAGGAGGTGGGCTCAGTGGCAGAATCAGGGGCAGAGAATCAGTGAACTTGAGGACAGAACAACAGAAATGAACTGGTCTAAAGAGGAGAGAGGGGAAGCCGGGATGGCTCAGTGGGTTAAGCGCTCACTTTGCAGCGCCAGGGACCAGGGATCGAGTCCTGGCCCCGGCCCGTGCGGACCCATATGCTGAACTGGGAGCTCCCCCACTTCAGTTCTCTCTCTGTCTCTGTATCTCTCTCTCTCTCTCTCTGTCAAAAATAAAAATAAATAAATAAAAATATATTAAAGAGGAGAGAGAAAATGGACTAGAAAAGAATGAAGAAAGCCTTGGGCACGTGTGACACCAGAACAGACGATCTCACATTCATGCTGATGAATCCCAGGAGAAAAGGACAGTGGTAGAAAGGACTTGGAAAATAATGGCTGAAAACTTTCCAAATATGGCAAAATATTTAAACCCACAGATTCAAGATGAGCGAACTCACAGGATAAACCCAAAGACACCCATGCCAAAACACGTTACAATCCAACCTCTGGAAATTAAAAGTCTTGAACCAGAGTAAAATGATATCTAATCTGGAGGCAAAAACAACTCAAATATCAGTGGATTTCTCAACAGAAACCAGGGAGCCAGAAGGAAGGGGACCACACTTTTTGTAGCTGAGGGAAGAGAACTCTCTCCCAAATTCTGTATCTGGTGATAATACCCTTCAGGAATGCCAGGAAATGAAGACAATCTCAGATGAAGAGAACTAAGTGAATTTGTCACTGTAAATGAAAGGCTAAAGGGAGTTCTCTAAACAGAAAGGAAATGAGGTCAGAAGGAATCCTAGATATGAGGAAGGAGGAAAGAACACAGTGAAAAGATGGGTAAATAAAACAGCCTTTCTTTTTCAACATCTCGAGTCTTCTACGTTACGTTTGATGATTGTAGCAAATTTTATCACGTGATGTGGTTCTAAATGCTACGTGGAGGAAATAGTTAAGACAACTAGATTTTAAATGGAGAGGATCAAGCAATGTAAGGGGAGGCATGTTTCCAAGCTTTATTCAAACTAGTAAAAGGATGATACCAGTAGATGGTGACAGATATGGATATACAGGGCAAACCAAATGTAGGTAGACAGTAATTGTAAATGTAATTAATTGTTGTTTTTTTTTAAAAAAGAGTATTTCGAAGAAGTTAAAAATGTCACCAAAATGTTACTGTCCACCTACTTTTGGTTCACCCTGCATAATGTCATATACCTAGACAACCAATAAAAAGGCTAAAAATACAAAGAGATGATCGAACATACTATATATAAATACAAATGGAATTTAAATACAGGCATAAATACTCAGAGAAATCAGGAACACGCAGAGAAATGAAAAAGAGGACAAGCAGAAAATAAAGAATAAAATGGTAGACTTAAGCCCTAACACATCACCAATTACAATAACTATAAATGAGAGATAAGCCAATTAGAAGACAGAGGTTGGCAGAGTCGATTAAAAACACAGGACCCAACTACATGCTTATCTACGTGAAACTCAACTCAAATACGACGAAATAGCCAGACTGAAAGTAAAAGGATGGAAAAAGATACACCGTAGACACAAGAAACGAAACCAGGAGGGGCTGCCTATATCGCTGTCGGATGAAGCAGACGTCTGAGCAAGTCAACTGCCAGTGTCAGAGAGGACTTCACATCACGGGTCAGCCCACCCAGGAGACACAGACCCTCAACGTGTGTGCACCAAACAGCGCTGCCAAGAACGTGAAGCCAACGCCAACAAGACTGCACAGCGAAAACAAGCAAACCCAGTGACAGCCAGGACGTCAACACCCCTCTCTCGGTAACTGAAAACATATTGGGACTCAACAACCACTACCCAGCAGAACACTCCACCCAACAACCGTGTCTGTGGAAAACATGCCAAGACAGACAGGATACTGGGCGATAAAACAAAACAACAAATTTAGCAGAACTGAAATCATACGAGTGCATTCTCTGACCACAATCAAATCAAGATAAAAGAAAAATGTCCAAATTCTTGGAAACTAAATAATACACTTTTAAATCATCCATGGGTCAAAGAGGAAGAAGTTTCCAGAGATATCAGAAACTATACGGAGCTGGGGGCGCTGGGACAGCTCAATGGTTGAGTGCTTGCTTGGTAATCGTGAGATCCAGAGTTTGATGCTTGGCACCGGCCGTGCAAGCCCATGTGCTGAACTGCGGTGCAGCTGGTACCTGCCTCCCACGTGAGAGGCCCCCAGTCCGGTTCCTGCCCCATAGGGCCCCGTGGACGATGCCACATGCAAACACCTGACAGCTCAGAGGAACTATTCCCAGAACACCACCAGTGCCTTACTCACTGCACAGGACACAGGTAATTTGAGGAGATCTGTGACTATTAAGAAAATGGAATTCATAAATAAAAAGCTTCTGAAAAAGAAATCTCCAAACCAAGATGGTTTTGCTGGAGAATCCTACCAAATGTTTAAAGAATTAACACCAATTCCTCATGAATATAAATGCAAAAATACATGTATAAAATACATATACGTATGTGTATGTATGTGCATATATGTATGTGTGTGTATACATACACATATGCACACATACACCAGGGGTGCCAAAAAATGCATATACATTTTAAGAGATGTTATCTAGGTTTTACATAAATACGGATGGTACCTACCACTTTGAGCACTTCTTACAATTGCAGAAATCAGACGTGACTTGTATTCATCTTTATATTGACTATTACAATTTCAATAGCTTTTCCCGTTCTTAAAATGTGTGTGTACTTTTGGGCACCCACTGTAGACGCAGCGATATACTAAAAGAATTCCATAACATGACCAAGTGAGGCTTGTCACAGGATACAAGCTTGGCTCAGTATCTGGAACGCAGTTAAGGTGACCCTCCACACAAAGGCCAAGCAATCACATCAACAGATGCAGAAGAAGCATCTGACAAAATTTAGTATCACTCATAACAAAACCACCAGAAACACAGGCATAGAGGGGAACTCCCCCAACTTGAAAGAGCAGCTACAAAAACTGCACGTAGTGGTGGAAGACAGAGCTGTCCCGGGATCAGGACAAGGCAGGATGCTCATCCTCACACTAGGCACAGAGCTGAAGTCCCAGCCAGGGCAAGGCGGGCGAGAAGAGAAAAGGCACAGGCTAGAAAGGAAGAAATCATCATCCTTATTTTCAGATGGCATGACTGTCCACAGACGAATACCAAGGAGTTGAAAAACAAAAAATGTCCCAGAATAGGTGAGCTTAGTAAGGTCACAGGATCTGACCAACCCCAAATCAATTGTATTTCTCGATGCAAAAAGCAAAAAGGAGAATTACTTAGGTGTGAATCTAACAAAATGTGTGATCTCGCATGCTGCAAACAAACTGATGGAAGAAGCCGGGGCTCTGAATGACAAGACATCGCTGTGCTGGTCCTGAAGCAACATGGCAGGGGCCAGTTCTCCCCCAACGATCTGCAGGCTTAACACAGTGTCCACCAAATGCCAGCAGGGATTTCCGTAAAGAGATGAGCTTATTCTACAACTTACAGGGAGAGAGGAAAGCCCTAGAACAGCTGAGGCAACAGGAGTCACCTGGGACAACCAGCAGACAGACTGAAGAACAGAGAACCCAGGACTAGACTGCAGGAATGAGCCCACAGGACATCAGGCGGAAGTGCAGAAGCAATTCAACAAAGAACTTTTCAGTTAATGGTGCTACAGCCATCAGACACCTACAGGCGACCCCCACAAATGAGCCCCGTCACCTAAACTTCGTATCTGATGCAGAAATTAACTCCAGATGGATTCAAACGTAAAGCGCACAACTATAAAACCTGTACAGAAGCAGATCAGAGAAAACCTTTGGAAATGAGAGCTAATAAAACAGCTCTTGATACCAAAACATGGTGCGTTAAGAGGGGAGGAAAACCGATTCACCGGATTCATCAGAATTTACAATTTTGCTCAGCAAGGACCCCATCAATTAAAGGAGGAAATAACCCAAAGGTCCATCAACAAGTGAAAGGTTAAAACCACTGTGGGCCACCCAGGGCAATAAAGGAAACAAACTGTCAGAAAACCCCCCAGGTGACGTAGAAGCCTTGCGGACTGGGAAACGCCAATTCCCAATGTTACCTGCGATTCCTCTTGTCTGACCTCCTGGAAATGAGTGTCAGAGGGGGAGGAGAGTGGTTGCCAGGGGTTACACAGAGGAGGAGGAGGGGAGGTGGTGCTGATGGGAGGGCGGGGGCGGGGCCTGTGAGGACCCCCGGGCACAGACATGGTGTCAGCAGCTGCTTTGAGGGGCTGTGCTGGGCGGCGTGGCTGGCCGGGGACTGGCTGGAAGGCACATGGGTGCTAAACTGCCCAGGAATCTATAATTGTCTTAGGACAGTAAGTGTCATGAAAACAGGAGTGATGAGTAAGGTGGAGCAAAAGGGAGCTTCTAGGAGAGGCCTGGATGGCAGGGGGACTCCCCACTGGGGTAGGAGCAGCAGGCAGACCACCCAGCACCCCCTCTGGAGTCCTCAGCAGGGCTCCACCCAGACCGCAGGGTCCTTCAGGATTCCTCCCTCACTGAGTTCTAATCAGAACTCTGGCTGTCCCTCAGACGCGGGAGATCAGCACCGTGCAGAGAGCGGAGCCTGAGGACCCAGGGCCCCGCCCAAGGCCCCGCGCGGCAGGGGTGCAGCGTGCAGAGCGGTCCCGCAGGCGCCAGGCCCACACTCACCCCACACTCCCGGGGCCCAGCAAAGCGATGGTGACACGGGAGGTGCGGATGGTCTCAGAACACAAAACGGGTGGAAACAAACACGCATGAGAAGCAGCTCTGCCTGCTGGGTGATAACAGGATGGCGGAAACACACACTCCCCGACCATGAACAGAGTTAAGCCTGTGACAGAGTCAGCTTCCCCCAAGCCGCATGCGGGAAGCTGCCTGTCCTGCCGGGAAGTGAGAGGCTGGTGATGTCATACCTCCTACGGTTAGCATTCGAAGTCGGTCCTGGAAAACCGCAAGGTCTGAGAGCAGGGGGAGCGAGGGGGAGCGCGGGAGGAAAGAGACAGGTGCGTTAGTCGGGAGCCCGAACCCCCCCCAGCCCTACAACGCCACCGCAGGAACAGGGGCACAGACAGGGCACGCAGACACACACAGGACAGGGCGGGAGGACAGGTGGGAGGACAGGGCGGGGCTGTGGGCACAGCTGGCTGGAGGGGCGGGGAAGGCCCTTGGACAGGGGCAGAGAAACCCTCCTTGCTCACTCACGCACCCCTCCTCAGAGCCGGGGGCGGGCAGCCTGGGCCCTAAAGCTCCAGGTCCTGCCAATTCGTGCGCAAGGCTGGTGCTGGGGCCCGGCTCAGAGACAGGAGGCCCAGGCGCTCAGCGGCTGAGGACACAGCGGGAGAGGCACCGCCCAGCGGCCCTGCCTGGGAGCGCTGACTCAGGGGCCCCTGGGAGGCCCAGGGGCTGGGGTGCCCGGGAGTCCCTGGAGTGGGCGGCGAGAACCCTGACTCGGGGACGCCTCCTGGCCCCTGGGGACAGCAGCACCCACCAAAGACCTGGGACCTGAGACAAGAGCACACTCGGCACCTGCACAGGTGAGGATGCAGACGCAGGTCACAGGGCCACACTGAGGACCCTGGTGCCCCCCGGGGGGGATGGCACGCTCACCCTGTTAGAGTCTAAGGGCAATGGACAAGGACCACATTGGTTTACTGGGCATGTGGGTGCTTCCACTTCTACCTGCTCAGTAGTCACAGGTCAACCGCGGCCCGAAAATATGAAACGGAAAATTCCAGAAATAATCCGCAGGCTTCTAATTGCACAGTTTTCAGTAGCGTGATGGTATCTTGAGCCATCCGCTCCGTCCTGCTGGGACGTGACTCTCCTTTGTCCGGTGATTCACGACCATTCGTCACTCAGTAGCCATCTTGGCGACCAGAGGGAACACGGCCCCAGCACTTCTCCTCCAGCACGTGGTCACTCCTGCTGCCGTTCACTGTTAACCTCTTCCTGTGCCCAACTCACAAACCACACTATCACGAACCCGTGTATACAGAACAGCACAGCACGCAGAGAACCTGCGCTGCCCTCGGCTTCACGCACTCTCTGGGGGTCTTGGACGCATGCTTTCCAGTAACTTCTAAAGTAAAACGTGAACAAAGGACAGTGAAGGAGAAGCTACGCCGGTCGTCCTTCACAGAGAGCACACGGGATCCCCGGCACCTCAGCACCTGAAACCACGCACGCGGGTTCCTTCTGTGGGAGACACAGGGGCTGTGGCTTGGCCAGGTGCCTCCAGCACCATGACCCCCGGACAGCGCCTGGCGTCCACGGGGGAGGACAGCCTGCAGGGGCCTGCCTGGGAGCAGGGGGAGCGCGGCCTTAGCTGACGCAGGGACCCAGTTCCCAGCTCTTCACCTGCAGCCGCCACTGAGCTACCTGCGTGCTGTCTGCTGCCCAGAGCAAAAAGCTGCAGAAGCGGCAGCTGTTTTGAGCTCGCTCTCGCAGCCACCAGTCAAAGGGCCCAGAGCCCCAACGTCTTGAGGAGGCCGGAAGGTCCCAGCCCCGGGTGCTGGGGTGAGCCAGCTCACTCACGTAGCTGACGTGCTGTTGCAATTTTGGACTTTTAAACTGGATCTAACTATTAATTCAAGTTCATTTCCCAGGACTGACAATCTGCAACACAGTAAATGGTCACAGACTTTGCTACCAGTCCTTTAATTGCATGGAATCGTCAGGCTGTCACTGTGAGCAGCCAGACCCCAGAATTTACGCAGAAGCACAGATGACAGCCTCGTAAGCTAATGCAAAGGGCACACTTAAAAGAGAAGGGGAAATGGAGGGGGTTAACGGGAGCTGCCCCCAGGCCCCAGACCAGTCAAGTGCAGCTCAGCTCAGGCCAGAGCCAGACGGCCACGGCCCACGAAGCAGGACTGGAGGCAGATGCCGCTGTGTGTGTCCGATGGTGACAGGTTGCGCCTCCCACACCCGACCCTTCTTTAGGGCCACCAGGGATGGAGGTGGAAGGAGTGACTGGGGGTCTCATGTCAGAGCTGCCAACGGTCCTACGGGAGGCGGCACCTGCCCTCTAACACCTGCTCCTGGTGATTATCCAAACTACAGCACACAACCCACACCTAGTTATCAAACTGACGAAATCTGCCACGCCACCCTCTCTGTCACGTGGCCGTGTTCACAGGAGTCCCGCCGGAGCCGGTCCAACAACACCCCGCACCCCGGACGCTGCCTGTGCAGGCCCATCTCGCCACCGGCCTGCAGCCAGGGCCCGGGAGAGTTTGCGACGAGGACGGGGACTAGGCCAGCGTGTCCCAGCCTCCTCACGATCGGCCACAAGAGGTCAGAACGCAGGGAAACGACTTCACACGGTCCACGCTCCTTACAGAGTTCTGACTGGACAATGCCAGGCGGCCCCACAGGCCGGCTCTGGGCCCCGCCCACTGCTGCCCCTGCACCCCGGCTTCTTCGACAGCAGAACGGGCTCTTAACCGTGGGGGGGTGAGTGTCAGCTGAGCCGTGTGCCCCGGAGATGAGAGCCTGTGCTGCAGGGGGGTGGGGTGGGGGGAGGGTGCGCACATCCTGGAGGTCTGAGGGGCCCAGGCTCGGGGAGAGGGTGGAGCGGCCAGGCTCACGCAGGGCAGTGATGTGGGGCCGACTCTGCCGGAGCCCAGCAGCCACCATCTCAGGGGACTGAAGGGTCACACAGGTCACCCCTGTTCTGAGGATCACGCTTAATTCCCCAACGACCAGACAGGCAGCAGACAGGGCATCAGCCAGGCCAGGCGGAGCCAGGCTGCGGGCCATGCCGGGGCGGGAGCTGCCCCGGGGTCCTGCTGGACAGTTCTCCTTACCCACCCACGTGGGCAACTCAAATCAAGGCGAATCTTCCACCAAGACTCAAACACGTGCTGCACTGTTATATCCAAAGAAAGAATCCACTGTGACTTCCCTGGCACGCTACCTCGAATTCCCAGGGTGAGATGCACTTTCTCCCGCAGGGGGACCTGCTCTCCTACTTCCTCCAAGTGAATCTAAAGGCGTCCTGGCCAGAGCGGGGAGTGTCCCCCTCCAACGAGCTCAGCGCACTCAGGGGCCACTCAGGGGCCGCTGTGTGTATCCCCGGTGGGTAACACTCACCCTCACTGTGAGGACACGCATGGGGGCAGCATTCCCGTGACCCAGAGAGAACTGGGAAGCGCAGAAGAGGCCATGCCCCAGCCCCGGGGAGAGCTGTGCACCGAGCAGCTGGGCCGTGGCCGCAGGCCCATGGTCACTGCCCGTGGGCGGCAGCTGCCCTGCCCTGACCAGTCTCCAGCGGGACAGAGGGCAGGTCTAGGCTCTGCAGACCACTCCAAGCAGAGCTGACAACCACCGAAAAAGGCCCACGTGACACCAAGAAACCGGCTCCCCTGGAGGAACCTGGGAGAGAAGCCCCCACCTCCCACGTGCCCCTCCTGTTCTGTCCCGACTCTGCACACGCCCCGAACACCGCAAGGGACGGCCACCGGTGTGGGCCAGGCCCCAGGACAGGGCCGGGACATGGCGAGAGAAAAGGCTCTGTGTCCTGTAGACACTGTGGAGCAAAGCCCTGCGGGAGCGAGGAGCCCTCATCACTGACTCTGCAGCAGCAGCAGCCAGTGCCTAGTCTACGCTGAACGGGCCCCATCCAGGCCCACTGGCCTCTGGAGACAACCCGAGTGCAGGTGGAGCAGAGCGGACCTGTAGGTCCACGTCCAGCACAGTGGGGTGAGAACTGGGCGGCGACCGACGCTAACCTCGGTGCCAGAGCCTAAGTCCAGCCTGACCTGACTGGGGCCTGACCTCCCAGGTCGTCACGTGGCCCCGCCGACAGGGGCACCGGCCGTGGTGGGAGGTCCCTCGCGCACACGGAGCCGAGGCAGGCAGGGGGGCAATCACGGCTTCATTCACATGCACTTCCCGGGGACCCTGGCCCGCTTCAGTTAGTCACACCATTATTTCTGTAGCACAGGTTAGCGGTGACTCAGCAGATTAACTGGAAGCAGCTGCAGGCGTGAGCCCGGACACACCCTGCACGTGGCCGGGGATGGGGGGGGCATGTGAGCGTGGCCACCCGTGCACCACACACGTGAGCCCTGCACACCAGGGATGCCTTCCAAAGTTTCCTCAGTGTGATCACCGGTGTTTAAGCATCAAGACACCCAATGCCCAGCCGGCTCGGGAGCTCCCGGTCCGGGGCAGGGGCCGAGCGTGGGGCCCAAGGCCGGGCCACCGAGTCTCTGGTTACCTTCTGACCCGCCTGCCTGGGTGGCTCTGGCACCGTGTTCACAAGCCTTTTCTGCCCCCAATTTCACTTTCCAATTTTGAGACTCAGGCCATGGAGCTCACACCGTCTGACGGAGAAGCTGGGGCAGAAACAACTGGCCCCAAACGCCCTAAGGCTGCGTGGCCGGAAATTTCAAGTGATCAGAACGAAGGAAACTTAAGAGCCTCTCAGTCCGCCTGTGGGCTCCCGGTGGCCGCGGGCGGGGACGCAGAGGAGCTGAGCAGCGTGGCGCTGACGGCCCCCGGGCCCTCACCAAGTTTGTCTGTGGATGAGATTATGTCAGCGGGCACGGATGAGTCCAGATCGGCATCCAAAATCCCCAGGGGGTCCAGCTGCGCTACATGGTGCCCTCGTATCTACGGAGGGGCAGCGACGGAGAGGGAAGGGCACACACAGGAGGACAGGAGGAAAAAAAGAGGGAAGGGGCAAAAAAAAGTAAAATCACATTAAAATGAGCATTTACAGGTTAATTCTCACCCACGTTTGAAGAAACAGTTACTGGAGCATCATCAAAATTTACACAACTAATTCCGAGAGGATCAAGTTTTGCAATGTGGTGACCCCTGACCTGGAAGCAACAACACAAGCAGTCATTAAGCAGGTCCCGCGGGCTGTGGGGGAAAAACACACGTGGTCAGACCTTCCTGACGGCGCAGGGCCGGCGGCAGCACAGCGCGCCTGCGCGTCCATGCACCTCTGCCGAGGGGGGCGGGCTTCTCAGGTTACGAGAAGTGTAGGTGTCTGGTCTCCCCAGATAAACCGACATGGGCTCCGCTGGGGACGCCCACTCAGCTCAGAGCAGGACACGGTCCCCGAGGGAGGCCCGCCCCCAATGAGGGGCCAGGGCAGGGTCAGCTGAGGACAGTGACGAGGATGCAGGCATCTGACCTGTGCTGAGTGAGGAGCAGAAGGAAGGAAAGTCCTTCCGAGGGCGCTTCCTGCAGCCCCTGCACCCTCAGAGGCATGGGCCGCGGGCGGCACTTTGCAGCTCAGTCGTGCTGTCCACGTAGCTCCCGCTGCCCTGGCCCCATGTCAGCTGCTGTGACCGTGTGGCACCTGCACTGGGTGCTGAGGACGCGACTGGGCCCCGGGGTCCCTGCTCCCCGGAGCTGAGGCCCGCGTGCCGGCCCCCCGCCTGGCTGTGCTGCACAGGCCCAGGGACCAGGGCTGCCTGCCCCTCCCCCAGTGGGGCGCACAGGGAACCCCCTCGCCGGCCTCTCCCTGCTTCCCTGGAAGCTGCTATCCCCAGACTACAGTTTCAAGTCCTCCCATCCGATCTGGGGGCCAGCAACCCGCACGGGGGCAGGGCCGCCGGCCATCAGCACGTCCCGCGTCCCCCGATCATAGATGGTCCCTGCCGCCTCATGCAAAGAAAGGAGCTGTTTCCAGGGCCAGGGCTCAGGGGCTGGACGGCCCCAGCTCCTTCCCACTGTGTTAGGTCCTTGTGACCCTTGACCCCAGGGAGGGCGGGGCCAGGCCTTACCTGGTAGGCCCTGATGAGTGACTGCACGGCCAGGTGGTCCTCCACCAGCTTGTCCACGTGGGGCTGCGCATCCACCAGGGGCTGCGCTCGGGCGATGGCGGACAGGGCACCAGGACTGAGGGGGAGCGGGCTCTGGTAGGCGGTGCCTGGGGGCGCCCCAGCATTGGTGTTTCGGAAAAAAATGTCCCACGACTGAGGAAGAGAAGGGACATGCGTGTCACTCGCCTGCTCCGGGCGGGCCCTGCACGCAGCTGCTGCCACTCCCCCACCGCAGGCTGCAGCCTCCTGCTCTGGTCAGCCGTTCTGCTCCCAAAGGGATGGGCCCCTCAGGGTCCTCTCCGACGAGACGCCCTGTGGCTGCCCTTCCAGAAAAACTCCGGAGGCCCGAGGCCCACCTCCTCACACCCCAACACACAGCTCCACAGCCCTCGGGGCCCAGGCCCCGGACCCCCAGAGAAATCACGTCGCCGTACTCAGGAGCCCAGGGCTCAGGCAGTGCGCCTGGAAGGAGAACTTTGAATCTGAGCTCTGACACTGGCCGAGTCCCCCGTTTCTGGGCTTGGTGTTTTCATCAGTGCTCTTCACAGGCCTGCCGGAAAGCCTGCACCACAGACCGAAGGCATCAGGAGTGAGCGCACCACATGTCCTCAGCGCTCCTGGGAACTCAGGCGTCCACTTCTGCTTCTATTCTCATTTTGAACAATTCAATGGGTAATGAGCAAAAACACTGTGAACTATAATAGTTTATTCATCTCATACAAAGATGAGTTTTCAAAGTGCAGCTGCCATCCTCGGGCCTCTCCGCCTGACCTGCTCTGGTGCTCAGGATAAAACTCCGGCGAGTTCTAACTGGCCGAGGACAATGGCACAGAGGGACCTGCCATTGCAGCCTCCGGCCTCTTCATTGCCCACAGCACAGCTCACGTACTCAGGTAACCATCCCTGCCTGGCCTTGGCCTGACCCACAGCCAGACAAGAGGCCTGGGGGCCCGAAGGGGTCGGGACCTCACTGACGAGGACGAGGACCACCACCAGCGCCTTGCTGTCGGCGCACGCGAATGGCCTCCTGAGCCGCGTGCCGGACGCACCACGTGATGAGGTGACAGACATGCAAAGGCCCACCCCACAGCACCACCGAGCTGTTGTGCGTTGTGCTCTGTGGCTGGGCAACAGGGAAAGCCCACCATGAGCACCTTGAACTTGGGCACAGTCGGACGGACAAGGGGATGTGTGATCTAAGAGCAGGTGACAATGACAATGCCAAGAAGTGGAGTGGGGCGGCAGGGCCGGAGGCGGGCACATGGGGGAGCGGCCCAGCAGCGGGAACAGTGCGGGGCCCCTTCTGAGGAAGCGCTCACCTGTGCTGGGAGGGGCAGGGGGCGACGTGGGCAGGAGTGTGGCTGCCGCCAGGCCGGCATGGGCCCACGAGTGAGCTTGCAGCCATCGACGCGTTGCCGAAACGACTTAAAAACACCAGAGATTTCAAGTGTGAAAAGTGAAACCTTCTGGCTGAAATGAAAGCGGAACTCGTGCTTGTGTTTCAAACAGCTAAGCCTGTAAGCCAGCCACCGCATCCCCACAGGGCCACCAGGAGCCACACCCGTGACCAGCGCTCCTCTCCCAGGTACAGGAAGCCCGCCAGAGGCTGCGGGCACGCCCCGCGCCCCTAGGTTCCCAAGGAAGCTTGTCCAGAGCATAGGAGACACTCCACACACCCAGCGAATTAAATTACAGGGTCGGGTCTCCTGCACGGGGCGAACGTGCCGACAGGCGCAGGGCTAGGCGGGGGGGCGGGTGTATGAACCTGGTGCCCAGAAGGCACAGGCCGCACCCCACCTCAGACAAGTGCTGACCTTGGCAGGTATGGGACCGTTACCCAGCGAATGAGCGCGGTTCAGTGACAAGCAAACCACCTGCTTATTGTCACCAGATCACAAGCGACTGAGCGCCAAGCCTGTGGCTGTGTTTACACCAGGGACGTGCACGGAGGCTCTGGTTTTGGAGGGTAGCAGACACCGTGTGGGTGGCCCTTCTCTGCCCCAAAGGCCCCGCGGTGTGGCTTCGTCAGCCAGCGTGCATGGCAGGCCCACCTCCGGGGCCTGGCCGCTGTGCCCAGTGCTCACCTGCAGAGGCAGCGAGCGCCTCAGGAGTGTCATCCCTGCGCCCAGTGGTGCCCACAGGGGCTGCCTGTTTTTTCACAAAATTGGGGACCAGAGCTTCACCCGGGTCACTGACTCACAGCCCCATGGCTGGGTCCCGACCATTTCCTCTGGTCCAAAGTCCTCTGCTGATGGCTCCCCTGAGGCTGCCCTGCTGTCCCCACCCCAGGCAGGAGCTGAGCCTCACCCACACACACCCTGATCATCTGATGGCCACCCTGGAATGGACCAAGCCCCAGGCCTCACACACTGACAAATGCACGACTGCCGGCCCACATGAGCCCAGCACCGTCACTCAGTTCTGACACTAACCATGCTTTTTAACTGCGCAGCAAAGTGCCGTGAAGGAAAACCAATGCATGTCCATCCGAAACAAGATTTGGCCAGTTCAGGCCACTCAGTCCCACCAGCGGACAGAGAGCAGCTCCCCGAGCCAAGGATGGTCACCAGGGACGTGCTGCCCAGCAGGTGCCCGTCTTGCCAGCGTCTGCACGGGGCTCCTGCAGCTCAGGAACAGGGCTGGCTTGGTCTGCACGATGCCCTGGGTGCTGGCACTGCACACGACCCAGCTCCAGGCCCTGGCCTTTCCTACAGACACCGTGTGCCAGCCCCGGCTGTCCTGACACAACAGGAGGCCTCTGCTCACTGCCTCCCACAGAACCTTCCCAAGGTCCCTGCTCCAGCGTGAAGCTGTCTCGAGACAGCACCTAGTCGCCCACCCCCCCACTGCTGTCCCACCTGTGGGACGACGGCCGGCCCAAGGAGCCCCAGCATCTGCCTCGACACCCTGTGGTGAAAGCACTTTTCAAAGACAGGCAGAGCAGAGGATCTGAGGGCAGTGAAGCATCTCTACGTGACAGTGGTGAAAACTTGTCATTACACATGTGACCAAAACCAGAGCACAACAGCAAGAATGAACCCTGGTACAAACTATGGACTTGGGGTGACGATGTGTCAGTGTAGGTTCATCGACCGTCACAAAGGTCAGAGCTTGGGGGGGGGCTGATGTGGAGGTGGTATCAAGAAGTCCCTGTGCCTTCCCCCCAACTGTGCGTGAATCTAACACTGTTCTAAGGAATAAATCCTAGTTCCGGTGACAACACAACCTCTCGCCCAGAGCCCGGGAACGAGACCTGATCCCTGTGCACACCCAGGCGCTTTGCTCTCTAAAGCCAACTGTCTGGGTCCATAGCAGTCAGACCCACTGGCCTCTGGGCTGAGTTTACTCTAGAGACAAGCCTGCAGCCACTTGTACCAGACGTCTGCCACCTGCAGCCACACAGGTGTGTCCTGTGCTGCCCTATTTCCAGCCTGGGTGTCCCCACCGCTCCGGTGGCCATGGTAGCGGGAAGGAGCGACATGCCCTCCTCTGCCGCATCACACAAATGCACTGACTGACTCCTGTCATTCACACCTCAGGACAGAAGGTTCCCACAGGGGCCTCACAGACACCCCAAGGCTCACAAGGAAGGAGGAGGTCAGATGAACAGTGACGCCATCAGCCTGCCCGTCACGCCTGTGTGCTGACCCGAGCGTGGCCACCAGGTGTGAGGAGTCCCGGCCCGGGGCAGCTGCCTGACCTGGACCAAATGGTCACCCACACCCACAGATATCCACCCCCTGGGCCAAACGCCGAGAAGAAACTCTGCCACTTGGCGTGCCCTGTCCCAAGCGCACTGTGCCGAGGGGTGCTGAGCAGGACACGCCTTACGGGGACCCAGAGAAAGCAGGAGGAAAAGCAGGAGCACAGCGATTTGACTGAAGCAGGGGCCTCCCACCCCCATACAGCAGCAGGGGAGCAGCGAAGCTTCATCTGTACTGACAGCCGCTCCCATCGCTCCCACGACCGCCTGAGCGCCGCCTCCTGTCAGATCAACGGCGGCGTTAGGTTCTCACAGCGAGAACCCTGCTGTGAGCTGCGCTTGTGCACCCCCGGCATCGTCTTTCATGAGAGCAGTCCCTGTGAGTGACAGGTCACATGAGATTCGCCAGACGCTGGAACTGGGTGGAGGGGTGTCTTGGCCTTGCTGGGGTCCTGGAAGTGGTGCGAGAGCTCCTTCAGGTCCTGGTGGGTTGGCTGTCGTCCGTTCCAGGGAGAGCGGCCTCCAGAGAAGGCGGTTCATGTTGGGCCCGGGGGGCCGGCTCCTGTAGCACCCGCCTGCCTGCCGCCTTCCAAGGGCTCCTAGGACACACGTGTGTCCCCTGCCACCAGCAGCCACGACTTCAGCGGCAGAGGCTTACCTTGTGGACGCTCTTGGGGTTCTCCAGCCAGGCGTAGTACATCTCCTCCACGTAGTTGGAGCTCGTGCCGCTCAGGAAGGGCTCTGCGGCCACCGGCGCCGAGTAGCACCGGATGTGCCCAAACGTCCTAGAGGCGGCCGGTTTGTGCTGGGACAACGTCCTAACAGTCTGGGAGGCCGTCAGTGGCCTCAATGTGGCCGCACAAGTCCTTAAATGAAACATGCTGGTCCTGAAGTTTCTCCCAGCCGCCTGCACAGGAGAGAAGAGCAGTTAGAGCATCACCAACAGGGGTGCAGACTCCCCATACACGTGTGGCCCGGCAGCCTGCTTGGGTTCAGAGTCAGCCCAAGGTCACCCAGGAGCTGTCAAGGTGACCCAGGAGACTGCAGTTTGTGCAGCTGGATGGGGACAGCAGCGTCCGGAAAGGAGGGCTTGGAAAGAGGAAAGGCAGTGAGAGAAGGGGGAAGGGGTGAGGCCACAGGGACCTCACTGTGGCACAGGACGGGAATGGGGCCCAGAGGGTCAGAAGGGAAGCACGCAGAGAGCCAGGAAGGACATGCCCAGCCCGCCCAGCCCTGTGCTCTGGGCAGCAACCTGACGATGCACACTCCACACTCGCCCGCAAACCTCTCCAACTCCCAGGACACCTCTCTGAGCTTCTGTTTCCGCGCTTCCAAGGTCACCGGTCCATTAATAGCACAGCCAGGCTCCCAGCCCAGGCTTCCTGATGCCAAAGTCTCTGTTCCCCCGGCCCTTTAGCAACAGCACCCACAGACCGGAGAGGGAGGGTGAGGTCAGGGTTTAAGAGGAGGAGGCTGGACTAGAGACAGAGCGAGACAGACAGAGATAATGACAGAGACCATGAGAGACAGAGAGCGGATGAACCCAGGCTTGAGGGAGGAGAGGAAATGGACAAATTCATTTGCTTCTTATCTGAAAAGGCCTTGCACTTGGTGGTTATAATTCTACTAAATCTAATTTATAACTCTATTATAACAGTTGGTTACCACCAGACCATGGGAGTTTACGCAGTTCCCAGAGGGTCCTGAACCACTTTCAACCATCCAGCACACCTCGGGCAAGGACTCTGTCCGTCTGTCCAGGGGTCAAGGACATTTCCAGTCAGCAAGGGGTTCCCTGGGAGGGTGCTGGAGTTCACCCGGAAGCAAGCCCATCTCCACTTGTACCTGGAGGACACCCAGCCTCTGGGACATGCTGAGAATTACCCAGAAATAACTGTCCATGACCTGTCCTCCGCACTGTGTGCAAGGACTGTCTTGGCCCAAATGACCAGGATACGCGGGAGGGACCCTGACGGCAGCATGGCTGGGGTGCTCCGCGGCTCAGAAAACACAGGCCAGCAAAAGGAAAATCACAACAGGAACTTCAGACACTAAACGACAGACAAAAACTTGCTCCTTAAAAACTAAACACTAGGGGAAAGCCGGGACGGCTCAGCGGGTTGAGCGCTCGCTTTGAGGCCATGAGGACCGAGGATCAAATCCCGGCTCCGGCCCAGGCAGGACCCACGTGCTGAACTGGGGAGTTCCCACAGTTTGGTTCTCTAGCTGTCTCTGTCTCTGTCTCTCTCTCTATCTGTCAAAAAGTAAAATAGAAATAACTATGCACTGAACACAAAAAGATAATTTCTCTCTCTATAAATGTGAAAAGATAAAAAAAAGCAAAAAACAAAAAAAAAAACTAAACACGAACAAGCAATGCACTTCAGCGATAGCTATAGAATGCACTCTTAACTCCTGTTTTCCGTATCTGAAAAGCCAGTTTTAAGTTACTTGAGCTCTCCCTACATCCAACTTCTCCCACAAGTAAATCTAAGGCAAAGGGTCATCAAAAACCATGATGGCAGCAACCCACCACCGCTCTCAGTGCCACGCTTTTCATTACTCGGGTCCAATGGAAACATGTGTTTGTTCCCTCCGTGGCCACTGCTATCTAGGCAGCTTGCAACACTGAGGCCGAGCTGGGGTTTCTCCTAGAACCCAGCAGCACCGCTATTACCTGTTAGCCATCATTCCGTTGTGGCAATAATCCCATTAACAGCTGCCACACCGATGGCCATACAACTCCCTCTACCGGTTCTTCCCAAGGTGGTCTGTGCAGCAGGGCGCTTCCGGACCCCAGCAGCCTCCCAGACTGACCAGCGGGCAGCACCGCCGCACACAGCTGCTCCAGGCTTCCCTTGAAGACTCACTGGGAAGAGTGCTCCTCAGGAGAGGGCTCAAAATAAAAACCTGTGTGCTTCAAAGGATACCACCAAGGAAGAGAAGACAGAATAGAACACGTTTGAAAACCACAAACTGATAAGGAACTTGCACACAGAACCCTTGTAACTCAATAATCAGAAAAACAACCCAATCAAAAAATAGGCAAAGGATATGAATGCACGTTTTCCCAAAGAAGATACACCAATGGCCACTAAGCACATTAAAAGATTCTCAAAAAAAAAAATATATTAAAAGAGAAAAAAGAAGAGACAAAAAAATAACAAAACAAAAAGATTCTCAAACATTAATCATTAGGGAAATGCAAATCAAAACCAAAAGATACTATCTCACACAGACGAGATATTGTCCAAAAGGAAATAACCAGCATTGAAGAGGATGTGGTCCAGCTGAAGCACCAGCCTGCTGGGGGCACGGGAACTGGTGTGGAACGCTGTGGCGGTTCCTCAGTTAGATGTGGCCCTACCACGTGACTCAGCGGTTCCACTCCGAGGTACACGACCGAGAGAAACAAAAGCACATGTCCAGAACATGTCTGACTTGTGCACGCATATTCACAGCGGCATTATTCATAAAACATGTACACAAATATTCATAGCAGCATTTTTATTCATAAAATGTATGTGACCATTCAGTGGCATTATTCATACCAGACACACAGTGGAAAAGCCAGATGTCCACCAGCTGAGGAATGGGTAACCCAGGACGTGGGCTAGCTGCACAGTGGACGAAAAGGAAAGAAGCACTGGAACATGCTACAACACGGATGAGCCTTGAAGTCATTCACTAAAAACCACACGCTGTGTGATCTACACAAAACGTTCAGAACAGGCAACTCTATACAGACAGAATGTCCACTGCTGGTTGCCAAGAGCTGGGGGCACAAGGGGGAGTGAGGTGCAACTTCCTGATGAGTGTGGGGTTTTTCTTCAGGGGCTAAGAAAATATTCTAAGACTAGATTATGGTGATGGTTGTACAACCTTCCAACATACTGGAAACATTCGACAGCACAACTGAAATGGGTAAATTGTATGGCCTATGAATTATACCTCAATAAAGTTGCTTTTTAAGAATGTGTCCAAGGAAAATGTAAACGAACCTATCAATATCAATAAAGCACATGAGAGACACTAGCTGGTCCAGCTCGGCCTCTGAGCCCTTGTCTCACAATCACAAGGTCTGGGGTTGGATTCCCAGACCGGGCTGTGCAAACCCAAATGTTGATCTGTGGTCCAACTGGTAGTCACCAGGATGGCACAGTGGTGAAGGTTCTTGCCTCCCATGGAGGCGGCCCCAGTTCAGTTCCAGCCCCGCATGGTCCCATATCCACCTGTGTGGAATGAAACCATGTCACAACAAATGATGTACAACCATGGAGACTGCTCTGGAACCTCCCCCTTCTCTCTCTTACCTTCTCTCAAACAATAAATCTTTTTTTTAAATTTAATTAATTAATTTATTTATTGACAGAGACAGAGAGAGAACTGAACTGGAGGAGCTCCCCAGTTCAGCATATGGGTCCTCACCGGCCGGGGCCGGGACTCGATTCTGGGTCCCCGGCGCTGCAAAGTGAGCGCTTAACCCACCGAGCCATCCCGGCTCCCCCCAAAATAAATCTTTAAAAAAAAAAAAAAAGAGGCACTATTTGTAAACCATTAATTTCAAGATGCAAGCATAAACCTATACGTATGTTTAAAAAGTAAAAACCAAAGCAGTATTTGTTTTTGAGGGTTCAAGGCCCTGCTGAAATAAAATAGAACATATCTGTGCCTGTAGCTTCCCAGTCAGGCCACACACACCCTTCCTGAAGGTCACCTCTCGTAGACAGAATGAGGATATGAACTGATGCCTGCCCGCATCACGTTGACTAGGCAGAGGCAAGTCAGCAAAAACAGCCCGTACACAGCTTCGCTGGAAGGCAGGCTTCCACGGAAAAGACCACACACCACCAGCGACCGTTACCCCTGTGCTGCCTGACAACCGTTTTAAAAGACGAGCAACTCACTTTGAAAACATTGTCTTTTTCTTGGTTTTTTTATTTGCTTTCAGACTCGTGAAGATTCCTGTGATAAACCCAGAAGTGTTCAGCAGAGAAGATTCCTGTGCTGCACACCTGTTGCCTGCAATCACTTTTGCTTCAGCAGAGACACAAAGAACGTGTGACAGAGATACGCACGTTATCAGTTGTCACTTATGCACTGAGAGTCTCAAAGAATTCAACGTCTTTCAGTTGTGACGCTTTCATCAAACACATGTGGAGAGGTAGGGAGCTAGAGAGGACACTTTTAAACATGGTGGCGCTCTGCCATTCCCACATGGGAATGATGATCAATGACAGGTGGAGACTAGAGCTTGGGGCATGCACCTAAAACACAGCACTTTCTGTGCTCACACCGCTCTCTCACAACGTTTAATTGTTTATGACGCAAACATGAGAGTACTCTGCACATGCTAAAAGTGTTTTATGATGGAAGAATGACAACCTACCAGGGAAACAGACCAACTAAAGATCTCTCTTAAAAAGGTGAAGTTCCCAGGTCACCTGAAATGCAAGTTAATGAGGAGTGGGTAGCTGGCCAATCTCTGGGAGAGACTTCCACACCCCCCGGTCAGAACCCCAACAAGCTTTAGTGTGGAGCCTGAGGCTGACCTATCCCCACCCAGACCACACCCCAGCGGGGAGGTGCCCTGAGGGCAGTGCTGCTCGGTGCAGGTTTAGGCGCCTTTCAAGGGTGCTGATGCAGAGCAAGCTTGTCCAACCTGCGCCCCACGGGAGCACGTGGCCCAGGGCGCCTTTAAATGTGGCCCAACACAAATTCGTAAACTTCCTTGTTAATACATGAGATTTTTTTTTGTGTGATATATTTTTTAAATCTCATCAGCTATGGGTAGTGTTAGTGTGCTTTACATGTGGCCCAAGATAATTCTTCTTCTTTCAAAGTGGCCCAGGGAAGCCAAAAGTTTGGACACCCCTGATTTAAAGTACAAAGTATTAAATCTTTATGGAAAGCAAGCCCATTTATCAATATTTATTTGAAAATTTTATTTATTTATTTATTTATTTTTGACAGAGAGAGACAGAGACAGAGACAGAGAGAGAACTGAACTGGGGGAGCTCCCAGTTCAGCATATGGTTCCACACGGGCCGGGGCCGGGATTCGATTCCCGGTCCCCGGTGCTGCAAAGTGAGCTCTTAACCCACTGAGCCATCCCGGCTTCCCCTATATATTATTTATTTATTTTTATTTTTGACAGAGAGATACAGAGAGAGAACTGAACTGGGCAAGCTCCCAGTTCAGCACGGGCCGGGGCCGGGATTCTATCCCTGGTCCCTCACGCTGCAAAGTGAGCACTTAACCCACTGAGTCATCCCGGCTTTGAAAATTTTAAAGCATAACCAGGACTTCTGTTTCCCACTAGTACACCTAAAAATATGAGATGCTACATTTAAAACAAAATAAAACAAAAGATTGAAAGATGGAAAGGAGACAGACTTAGAAGGGACTTTGGGGGCCAAAGAAAGCCAAGGTATTGAGTTCTTGGTTTTCTTTTTGCTTCATGTATCCCAGAAAAGTTGCTGGAGAAGCTAGCGACTCAAAAATGTCAACTAGGGGATGCTGGGATAGCTCAACAGGTTGAGTGCTTTTGCTTTGTAACACTGAGGTCTGGGGATCGAATCCTGGCCGTGGCCTGTGTGAACCCATAGGCTGCCCAGTGGTGGGCCTCCCATGTGGAGGGCACCCAGTTTGGTTCCTGCCTGCCAGGCCCCACATTTACCTGAGTAGAATGAAACTATGTCAAAACTAATGATGTACAACTATAGAGACTGCTTTGAGCTCTTTCTTTCTCTCTCTCTCTCTTGCAAACAATAAAACCAATCTTAAAAAAAAAAAAGAAAGTCACCTGATGGGGGCAACGACCCACAACAAGCTTCCTCTGGCCAGAACACCGGGGGCAGGGCAGCCCGGCAGGACGCAGCATTTTTAGATGATCCTTGCCCCACTGCAGTCGACCCCAAAGAACCACTGGCCCACACCCCCATCCAACCTGGTAATGTCAGAGGAGATGGGGAACTTCCATGCCCACTAGGCGACCATGAGGAGGCCCCCTCAACAACAGTGGCGGCCAGGAGAGAAGCCTGCATTCTGCCCCTGCCCAGGACAAACAGGGCAGCACCCTCCCTTGAAGGAGGGAACTTACACCCACACAGCAGATACCACAAAGCAGGGTGGGGAGTCAGGACTCCACCCCCACAAGGAGTGACCCGGCAGCAGACACCTGTCCCTCATCAGTGTCAAAGGAAGCCTCATCTGCTCTCTCCAGTGACACAGAAAAAGACCATCTACAGACACCAGCACCAAGACGACAGACATCAGAATTAGCTGGCAGAAGACTGCAAAGGAGCCAGCATCAAATGCTTCCACGAGCAACTATAAACATACTTGCAACAAATGAAAAATTAAAAGCCTTAGCAAAGAAACAGAAGATATAAAGGAGAAACCAGTGGATATTTCAAAACTAAAAATACAACCACCAAAATAAAAAATGTAATGGGTTAAACCATAGAAAGGAAGAGACAGAAGAAAATCAGTAAATACGAAGCTAGAAAAAAATAAAATCTCCCAATCTGAGCAAGAGTAAATAGACTAAAAAAAAAAAAAAAAAGAATGGGCCCACAGGAACATGTGGGTCTGTAACAGAAAATGTAGTGACACAAATTTGTCACTTGAATCTCAGTAGAAGGAAGAGGGAGGTGCTGTAGAAGTCCTCAAAGAAACAATGGCTGAAAACTTTCCAAATTTGGCAAAGGACATAAACCTACAGATTCAAGAAGCTGAGTAAACCCCAAACAGAATTAACCCCAAGAAATCTGCTCCAAGATACATCAGAAACAAACTTCTGAAAACTATACACAACTTGAACAGCATGAAGGGAAAGCAGCACCACTCTTTTCCGGATCTGAAGGAAAAAAACTGTCCACACAGAATCATCATCCAGTGACAATATCCTCCAGCCATGAAAGGGAATCAAAACATTCTCAGATGAAGAAAAGCTAAGAGAATCTGATGCCAGCAGATCCACTCTCATTGAGTGGTTAAAGGAGTTCTCTAAAGAGAAAGGAAATGATTAAAAGAGGAATCTTGCAATACCATGAGGAAAGAAGGCACAATGGAAAGAACAAATATTGAGTAAATGTAATAACTTCTTTCTCCTCTTGAGTCTTCTAAATTATGCGTGACGGCTGAAGCAAAAATTACATGTCTGATGTGGTTCTAAACGTATATAGAGAAAATAATTAACAATTTTCAATGGGGGAGGGTAAAGCAATGTAAATGGAGGTATAGTTTCTACACTTCACCCAAACTAATAAATGACCCCAGTGAACTGTGAAAAGTTATGTATACAAATGTAACACCCAGACAATGACTGAAAATGCTATACAAAGAGATCACTCAAAAACATTACATATAAATAAAGGTGGAATTTCAAAACAATGTTCAAGTAACCTACAAGAAGTCAGGGAACAGAACGCAGAGAAACAGAAAGCAACATAGGAACTCAAACTTAAGTACTAATACATCAATAACTACATTACATGTAAATGAACTATACACCAGAGATTGGCAACTGTATGCTCGTTTACTAGAAATTCACTTCAAATACAATGATATAGGAATGTTGAAAGTAAAAGAATGAAAACTATATACCATGCAAGCATTAATCAAAAGAAATGAGGGCTCTGTTATTGTCAGATAAAGTAGATGCCTGAGCAAAGGAAAGTAACAGGGGGCCTTATATAACGATAAAGTAGGTCCACCAAGAAGATATAGCAATCCCTAAATGTGTGTGCACCAAACACCACAGTGCAAAATATGTGAATTAAAACAATAAAAGCGAAAGGAGAAAAAGACAAACCTGCAATTATAGTTGGGAGACTGTAACCTCCCCTTTCAAAGAGAAAGAACTAGAAATAAGATCAGCAAGGATACAGAGAAACTCACTGAAGGATAAGGAACCACAACTTTCCCAATTTGTGGAGAAACTAGATCACAAATCCATTGTTGATGGGATGTACAATGGTACAGTCACTCTGGACAACACTTTCGCTATTTCTTAAAAAAGAAAAAAAAAAAAAGAAACATGCAACCACTGTTTGACCTAGTAATTGTATTCCTGAGCATTTTCCCCAGAGAAGTGGAAACTGATGTTCACATAAACACCTGTATATGAATGTTTGTAGCAGCCTTATTCACAATAGACAAAGGATGAAAACAACTCAGATGTCTTTCAATGGGTGAAGTTAAACCAACTGTGGTACATCCATAGCCAGGGGACATAAAAAGGAACAAACTACAGATACAAGAAACAACCTACATGACCCTTCGGGGAATTATGTTGACTGGAAAAAGCCAACCCCAGAAGGCTGCTTACTGTTATGATTCCCTTTACATAACATGCTTGACATGCCAACATAATAGACACGGAGGACAGACGAACTGTGGAGTTGGAGGCAGGAAGGAAAAGTGGCTAAGAAAAGGTGACAGGAAGGATTCTTGTGACAAACTGTTCTGTACCTTGACTGCTATAAACGTCAGCATCTGGTTGTGAAATTGTACCACAGTTTTTGCAAAATGTCACCACTGGAGAAAACTGGGTGAAGGGACATTCAGGGCCTTTCTGTGCTATTGGTTATAACTGCATTGGATAGATTTGTATGCACAATTTCTCAAAACTGTTCTCAAACACCTCAATTACCGCACAATTATTCCAAAACAAAATCTAAAAATCTAAAAGGTATTTTTTCCAAAAAGGACACGAGACTGGTTAAAAGCAGCTGATAGGCATGTATGTACAGATGTTGTATACATGTAACACGTATAATAAACAGTAAACATTTGGTACATAATAGCTGAGCATTCAAATTTAAATGAACCCAACAGAAACTCCCGTTTCTGAAATTGATCTCTATCTTTCAAAAGAACAGAATTGTGGTGAGAGCTGTGGGACTGTGAATATGCTACAAACCATTTATTTGTACACTTTAAATGAGTGAGCTGTACAGAATGCGAACTGTATCTCAATTGCAGCTGTTAAAAGTAAAAAAGGAAATGGAACGTGGAAAGTGCTCTCAAAAAAGTGATCCAGATACTCCTGCTCTTTCTCCAGCTTTCCAAGAGTTAGCCCTCGGCTAACCTGCAAAGCTAGAATAGTACTGCGTGTTCCATCAGGTGCAGAGACCACCTGCATCTCGGGGCACGCGTCCTGAAGCTGCTCACGGTACCTGCAAGCGGGCCCCCAGGCCCTGCCGCCTTCAGGGGCCTCGGGCCTGGGCGTCCTCTCCCCGGTTAGTCTAAGCGCGGTGCCGCTTGCTCTCAGCCGGGCAGGTTTGCTGCAGGGAAAAGGTGCGTGAACAGCGCTGTCCTTCAGGAAGCGCATCTCATCTTCACACGGGCCACCAAGCTCCGTATGGCGGGTGCTGCGGGCTCACCCTGCTCATCAAGGGCGTCTCCGCAGCGGCACGGGAGCAGGAAGACGGGTGGGGTACTGATCACAGTGGGGTGGTGCGGGGTAAGCTGCTCCAAGCAGCACAGAAGGATGGGTACGGTGGGTACTGAGCACGTGGGGTGCTTTGGGGTAACTGGCTCACCGAGAACGTCACCCCAAGGAGCAAGAACGATGGGGTACTGAGTGCCGTGGGTACTGATCTCCAGGGGCACCGAGCATGTGGGGTGCTGCAGAGGAATCTGCTCAGGGGCGCGGGGGCTGTCGGGGCAGGAGCCACACCCGCATGGCGGGGTGCGGGGCCCCGAAGCCCGCAGCCGCTTCAAGGGCGCGCTGTCCAGCCGTCCGTCCCGGCGCGCAGAGGACGCGGCTGGGCGGCTCCCGTGACGCCGCCTCCACCTTGGAGGTCACCTCGGCGGCGGCGCCCGTTCCCCCACGTCCGCTGCGTGGACCGCCCCACGCGCCCCGCAGCCAATGGCGCCCCGCTCCGCGCCCGCCAATCTCTGCCCGCCAGGCGGCGCCCTCCGCGCCATTGGCTGACAAGCCCGTCCGTCAGGCCCCCGTCCCGCCCACCGCCCCCGGTCAGAGCAGCCCCAGCCAGCTTCACTCCCTGTCACCGCGGCGCTGGCGGCGACGAAGGCGCGGTGGCCTCGCCCTCTGCCGAGACGCCGGTCCCCTGCCTGGCGGGCGCGCAGCCCTCACACGGGGCCGGGCCCGGCAGCCGCGCACGCTCACCTGCCTCCGACTCCGCTCCACCCGAATGAGGCACCGAAACCCCGCTCCGGGGCACCAAACTCTCGGCCCCGCCCCGGCGTGTGGCGTCAGCACGCAGCCCCGCCCCGGGTCTGGCTGCGTGGGCGGGGCCGTGACGTCACAGACGCGCGACGCTGCGGGCCGCGCCGCGCCCTTGTGGCCTCCCGGGCCTGGTGCCGCCCTGGGGGTGACCTTGGCCCCTTGGCCGGGTCTGGGGAGGGGTCTGCGCGTGACCAGCAGCGTCTTCTCGGGGGCCGCTCGGGAGGCCGCTGAGGGAGGCCCGAGGCGGCCGGATCTGGGCCGCGTGAAGGAACGGGGGGCCCCGCGCGCTCTGCGTGTACGTGGAGCCTCCGTGGACACGAGGGTTTCCCAGTTGCGCGGGGCTGCGGTGGAACGCCGGGGCCTTGTGCCATTTCACCCAGTGCAGGTGGCCATCGACCTTCAGACGTCGTTTTACTGCTAAGAAAGCGAAAACGCTGTTACTAGAACACCTCGTCGATGTAAGATGCAGCCTTGTTTTAAAAGCAGGGGGGAAATTGTATCTCAGATCTGAGGAAATGCTGTAAATTGTAGTCGGTCACATATGAGAAAGTCCGTTGCAGTTTTTCAGTCTTCATTACAGCGAGGAGAAAGCCGCACTTCATAGAAATGTGTCTTCAAATCCACTTTCTTCTTTACCCTTTTTGACAGCTCACACCGTAGGATCCAGGTTTTTTGGTGGGTAATCATATAAAGCTAGAACTTAAACTGCTTTGTCTTCCTGATTTGTGAGTTTTAACTTCGATGTTTATGGCAAGTGATGGGTCTTTGATGATCAAGTTTTTTTTCTTTTTTGTTTTTTAAGATTTGTTGGGAAGCCGGGATGGCTCAGTGGGATAAGCGCTCACTTTGCAGCCCTGGGGACCAGGGATCAAGCCCCAGCCCCGGCCCCAGCCCGTTAGGAACCATGTGCTGAACTGGGAGCTCCCCCAGTTCAGTTCTATCTCTCTCTCTGTCAAAAGTAAATAAATAAAAATATATTTAAGGGGAAGCCGGGATGGCTCAGTGGGTTGAGTGCTCACTTTGCAGCGCTGGGGACCAGGGATCGAATCCCAGCACCGGCCCTTGCGGACCCATATGCTGAACTGGGAGCTCCCCCAGTTCAGTTATCTCTCTGTCTCTGTGTGTGTGTCTCTTTTTCTCTGTCAAAAATAAAAGTAAATAAATAAAAAACTAAAAATAAATCTTAAAAAAAATATATATATATATTTTAAAAAGAAAAGACTTGTTTTGTTTTGAGGAGAGGTGAGAGAGAAAGAGAAGTAGGGAAGGCACAGAGCAGTCTCCATAGCTGCACATCATTAGCTGTCACACAGTTTCATTCCACACAGGTGGAAGGGGGGCTGTGTGGCACAGGAACCAAACCTGGGGCCCTTCCACATGGGAGGTGAGCACCTTCGCTGCCATCTGGCAGTTACCAGTTGTGCAGCAGTTCAGCATATGGGTTTGCAGGGACCGGGACCGGGATTCAATACCTGGATCTCACAGTTGCAAGGCAAGCGCTCAATCTCTTGATCCGTCCTGGCATCCTAGATGAACGAAAGTTTTTAATTTGCTGTCCATTTTATCCATGTTTCTTATTGTTGCTTTAGCCATATCTAAGAATCCATTGCCAAATCTGAGTGTGAAAATTTAACCCTGTTTCTTCTAAGAGTTTTATGGTTTTAGCTTTTATATTTTTTAGGTTGTTCATCCACATTTTGTTTATTTTTGTATGTGATATGCAGTAGGGGTCCAACTTCATCTTTTTATGTAGAATTCCAGCTGTCTCAGCACTATCTGTTGAAGAGGTATACTTTTCCCATTGAATGGACTTGGGACCCTTTTGGAAAATTAATGGATACATTGAGTTTATTTCTGGACTCTCAATTCTATTCCATTGGTCTATATGCTGTCTTTATACCAGTACCACACTATTTTGATTACTGCATCTTTGTGCTAAGTTTTGAAATCCAGTGTTTGTGAGTTCTCCAACTTCATTTTTCTTTTCCAAGATTTTTTGGCTATGTGGATCCCCTTATAATTCCATATAAATTTAAGTTTGGCTTTTCCACTCTGCAAAAAAAAAGCTATAGGAATTTTGATAGGAATTATGTTGAATCTAGATCACTTTTGGTAGTATTTACGTTTTAACGGTATTAAGTCCTCCAATCCATGAACAAGGGATGTCTTCCCATTTATTTGTGTCTTGTTTTATTTCTTTCAGCTGACATTTTAGGGTAAAACAACAAGACATCTGAAATCCATAAGACGGTACTATGATAGAGAATGATGGTAACTCTGCTTTACTTTTTTAATGTTAAGTAGGTAATATAGTCACATGGCTCAAAATTTAAAAAATGTTAAGAGCCCTAGTTACAAAGTCTCCCTTACACCCTTGTTACCACTCACCTCATTACGTGCTGGCCTGCCAGGAGTAACTCTATTTGTTGGATCATAAGCAACTCATTAGACAACTGCTGGGTTAATGGGCCAATTTTCTGTCTAGGGCAGGAAATGTACAAAATGCAAGGAAAACCACCAGAATTCTGTCAAAAGGACACAGGAGAAACTTCATGAGATAACTTGAACATTAAAAAAGGATAATGATTATTATGGAATTAAAACATTTTGTTTTACTATAAATCCTCCCTGGCTCTAGATTTACTTCTATTTACAGGATATACCAGGGACAGAAAAATACATTAAATGACACATGACGATACAACAGCCAAATCCAGAATTCTACTGGTGAAGTGATACATTTACTTCAATAAGTAAACAGCATCATCAGCAACAGAAAGTGAGGGGGAATGTTGTATGTCAGGAGGTTTGATAGCTGCATCAGTGACTGCAGTGAGTGGAACTTGTTGGCACACAGACTAAACAGCTTCGAGTTTTTTGAGACAATGGTGGGGAACTGAACATATATGAAGTATTAGATGACATTAAAACAATTTTGTTGAGTGTGGTAATAGTATTTTTAAAAGTCTTTGTTAGACACACAATTTTTTTTCCCCAATCTCAATGTCTTACACTTTTTTTTTTTTTACATTGAAGTATTTATGGTTGAAATGAAAAGCCTGGGATTTTCTTTAATACACTTCAGGAAAAGCAGGAAGGAATAAATGAAACCAGAAAGGCAAAAAAATTATTGTTGAATTTAGATTATGTATATGTGTATATGGATGTTCACTGTAACTATTCTACATTTGTGTGTTTGGAAATTCTTAATAAAAAAAATTTTTTTAAACGAAGTTTCAGCCTTGCTTTGCTCTAATTCCAGGCCCAATAAGTAACTTTCCGGGTAGTTTGTACCCTCCTGTCCCACAGAGGAGGTGCTGTCAGGATGTGATGTAAGCATGACCTTATGCAGTCTGAGTGTTTCTCCATTTTCTTACCCGGATTTTCCATCTCACGTTGTACCAACTTGTTCCAAGACCGTGCAGGGAAGTTTATAGGAGGGAGAGGTTGGGAACAAAAAACAGGTCAAGTCACTTGAACCTGAAGAACCCCCCACTGCATTGGAACAGATCAAACTGATAACCACTGCAGTGTGTGGGCAGGGACTGTGTAGAGCAGCTGTGCCCAATCTTGGCTTCCCAGGGCCACATTGGATGAAGACTGGTTTTGGGCCACACATAAAATACACTGACAGCTGATGAGCTAAAGAAAAAAAAAAATCACAATGTTTTAAAGTTTGTGAATTTGTGTTGGGCTGCATGCAGCCTGCGGGTCGCAGGTTGAGCGAACTTGGTGTAGACCAGAATTGAGCCAAATACTGATACTTAAAAATCGGAAGAGGCCATACCAAACCCAAATTTCCAGCTTAGAAATCCTAAAACAGGCTTTTGGAGCTCACCACAGCACTGCTGCGGCTCAGGGAGGCCTGCCTTGCGCTTCTTTAATGCCACAGGGCTGTCCATCTCGGTTCAGTCCCAGACCTACGGACAAGACAGCAGGCGGCACGTACAAGCACCAGGAGACATGCTCAGGGGCGGTTTGTGTTGAGCAAGGACTGGCAGCAAACCACTCGCACCCTAACATCAGTGACCCCAAGTTCACGATGTCCCCCTCCGTGGGGACGGGGTACAGCCAGGCGGCTGCTGCTCCCGGAGAACCCACTCCCAACTAGAGTAAGGTGACCAGATTTTAACATTGGTAAAGCGGGACACCATTGACTGGGGGGGGAGGGGGTTCTTCACATATATTTTTATTTATTTTTATTTTTGACAGAGACAGAGACAGAGAGAGAACTGAACTGGGGGAGCTCCCAGTTCAGCATATGGGTCCGCCGGGGCCGGGATTCGATCCCCGGGGCTGCAAAGTGAGCGCTTAACCCACTGAGCCATCCCAGCTTCCCCAGGAGGGGGTTCTTGATTAAAAATTGGGTCTATCTCCCGCCGTTCCCTAGCTTGTCCTGCATTCTTTCCAAAAATCGGGACTTTTTTAAAACACCGCGGGCCGCGGGCCACATTGTTAAAAATCGGGCCCAAAGCGGGACGTCTGGTCACCTTAACTAGGGGCCTAACCCGATGCCCGCCCGGCGAGGCCTATCAGCGCGTGCGCACTGCCGCTCCGCCACCCGCGCCCGCTGGGAGCGGGGCGCATGCGCGCTGGGCAGCCGGCGCACGTGAGCAGGGGCAGGGCGGACACCGGGCGGGCGTCACGGTCGCCACGGCGCACGCGCGCTCTGCGCCGAGCCGAGCTGCGCCGCCTGGGGGGTGGGGCTGGGCGCAGGCGCGCGCAGGCGCACTAGGCGCGCGCACGACAGCAGGTGTCGGGGCCGAGAGGCGACCGGCGATGGGGCGGCCGGTGTTGCTGCTGCTCGCGCTGTGCGCGGCCGGCGCCCGGGGGCTCTACTTCCACATCGGCGAGACCGAGAAGCGCTGCTTCATCGAGGAAATCCCCGACGAGACCATGGTCATCGGTCAGGCGGGGCGGGGCGCGGGGTGGGCCGGGCCCGGCGTGTCCCGCGGACGCGGCGCCCCGCGCAGTGCGAGCGCCGGGCGGGCGAGGCGAGGGGTGACGGCCGTGTCTGTTCCGCAGGAAACTACCGCACGCAGATGTGGGATAAGCAGAAGGAGGTCTTCCTGCCCTCCACCCCTGGCCTGGGCATGCACGTGGAAGTGAAGGACCCTGAAGGCAAGGTAGGGCCACGGCCGGCCGAGTGCGGGCTGCGTCGGGCCGGCCCTGGGGCGCACGGGGCTCGGGGCACTCGGCTGCCCCGGGTCGGGCTTACTGTCCGCTGTGCTGCAGGTGGTGCTGTCCCGGCAGTACGGCTCCGAGGGCCGCTTCACCTTCACGTCCCACACCCCCGGGGACCATCAGATCTGCCTGCATTCCAACTCTACCCGGATGGCGCTCTTCGCCGGCGGCAGACTGGTGAGAGGGTTCTCTTTGGCTACAGCTGGGTTCCAGCGTTTTGCTTTATCACCGTCGTCGTTGGTAACACTTTATGGGTCAGTCACGGCTGGGGAGACAGACCTGGCCTTCTGTCCCACAACCAGGGACAAGAGTGCCCTGGAGCCATCGGAGGCCCCCACCGCTCAGACACTACCGGTTCTGGCAGAAGTGACAGCCCTTTTTTATGAGTTGGGAACCAACGGTCCGGTAGAGCTGGTCGCTTCTGCCGGACTCTATGACCTCAGAATGTTTCTAACCTCATGACTGTGGGGCTCCACCCCCTTCACCCTCATGTCCTTCCAGCGCGTGCACCTCGATATCCAGGTTGGGGAGCATGCCAACAACTACCCTGAGATCGCTGCCAAGGACAAGCTGACAGAGCTGCAGCTCCGAGCACGCCAGCTGCTCGATCAGGTGGAGCAGATCCAGAAGGAGCAGGATTACCAAAGGGTAAGGGCGTGTCGCTGTCCTGGGACATGGCAGCTTGACCTTTGCGCCCACTATGCCTACCGGGGGTCCTCCCAGTGAACTGTTCAGAGGACGGCAGGGTGGGTATCCCTCTAGACGTCTGTCTGTAGGATGAGTGCAGATAGGCCAGTTCACAGTTTTATCAATCGCCTGTCACCTTGAGGTCTTGCTTGAAATGGCTAGAACATGACTGCCATCCCAGCAGATTGCCCGTGGAGCGGCGGTACGTCACTCCCTGGGGCACTCCCAGGGGGATCAGAGGCAGCGCAGAAGGCGTGCAGTCCTGCCGTTGAGCAGTCATAGTGGGGGGAGGGGGGATGGGCCTCACAACAGCCAGGACCTTTGCTCCCTGCACGTTAACCTGCGGTTTCTGTCTCATGCAGTACCGTGAAGAGCGCTTCCGTCTGACTAGCGAGAGCACCAACCAGAGGGTCCTGTGGTGGTCCATCGCACAGACTGTCATCCTCATCGTCACCGGCATCTGGCAGATGCGTCACCTAAAGAGCTTCTTTGAGGCCAAGAAGCTGGTGTAGTGTTCTCTCCGTGTGACCCTTCTCTCTCACTCACTCGTTTGGTACTTACCCCGCCCAATACCTTATCTACCTGGATAGTGAGGGGAAAAATGAAAAAAGAATGTAGGCCACGTTGGCTCCAAAGCATCCGAATCAGCACTTGGTAACCATGGTTCTCAAGGACACAGGACACTGGGCAAAGCCTTTACAGTGGTCCTGGGGCTTGTGGGCCGTTGGAACTGGCCTGGGACTAATTGGCTTCTTGCACCTCCAGTGATTCCCCTCCGTCCTGTCACAAAACGAGCAAATGAAAAACCTCTCTTCCTGTGACTGTCTCTGTCCACTTATGCAGCAGGCCACCAAAACTGACCCTGGGAGACCCCGCCTCCCAGTTCCTGTCGGCCCTATGTTCACTCAGTGGCTTTGTGAATGTAAATAAGGGGCAGAGGCTCTAGAGGACTGAAATGCTTTTCTATATATTAGAACTATTTTTTGATAAATTAAGTATTTTCTCTCCTCGCTGTGTGTCACTAGCTGATACCACCAGTGCAGCACCTGGGTGTTCTGAGTGTCCACAGGCTTGGTAATTACTGTGGCAGCTCTCAGGATATCAGCATGCCAGAATCAGACGCCCAGCTGTCTGATCAGAGTGCCAAGCAGACTCCTCTGGGGCACGTGGGGCTCCCACCACACAGGGCCTCAGAGGACGAGCGAGGTCATGACAGCTAGCACGAGGCAGGGCACTCCCCACCCCCGCCCTAACCTTTATTTAAGCTCTGGCAAACGTTTTCTTCATGGGAACAGGTTTGGTTCTTTATATAGATTTTTCCAGTGAAATAAAACCTGTTGTAGTAGCTGTGTTTGAGACGAAATAAGAGGTTGTGGGCACCGGGGAGGCACAAGGCGAAGTGCAGGGAAGGCTGCTGGCCAGGTGGCCTGCAGTGTGTGGGCTTGTGCTGAGTGCAGCCTGACAGCAATCTGGGGATGTGGGTGGACAGCTCTTCACAGCAACGAACCATGTGAACTGTGTCCTAGTCCTGGATCATAAGTTCAAACATCTTATTACAGGTCCCTCATGCCCTGCTGCTATAGAACACTTCACACCGTTAGTGACCCATTCTTGACATTTTGTTTCACTGTTTTATTCATCACCACAACTAAACTCTTCATGTTATTCTCTATGTCCTCTACTATTCCATATAGGTACCTATTTTTTACTTGAAAAATATATGCAGTTTAGATTTATAGGCCTTGCATTTACTGTTTAAGTATTTTTGAAGTTCTACATATTCCTCAAAGTTCTAATTCTGGATAACTGTGTTAACACTCCAGTGAGGGGGAATGCCATAACCAACATCCGAGATTCTTAGGATACTGAAAAGTTTTTGGTTTTCTTCACGTTACAGTTAACACAGGAAAATCATGGCCTTGGGACTAGCTGGCTGCAAGGCCTCTGGTTGGAGGCCCGGGGAGCATGAGACATGTCAGGAAGGCTGTCACTAGGAACCTACCCAGTAAAGCAGACAAGCCTGGGCTGTTGGACAAGAAACGACAAATGAGAGCTGGGGCTGGCTTCAACAGTCTGTCCAGCAGGACAGACCTGGATTCTGCCAAGAGGTCACAATGCCCGGGGATTCTCCTGCAGGTTTGTGTCAAGAACAGGAGTGAGGTTAGAACAAATGTGGGAGTTCATTACACGGATGGGGCAGGTGGAAGAGCCGGTAGCTGCTGGCTGTGTGAGGATTTCCACACTGGTTTGTGGTATTGAGACACATTAAGGCCTAAGAAAGTATCTTAAAAACTGGCTACATCCACGAGATTCTGGTGACACCCCCCTCCCCTACCACCATACTATGATTTCCTTTCTGAAGTTCTTAGGCCAGATAACCTCCTTACCAAAAGCAGCCTCCTACCTCCTTCCCACACAAAAAGAAAGGTGGGGGGAGCCATTCCACTCATGCCAACATCCTGGCCTGGTCCCTAGATCCCACCCAGACTGACCATCCCCATCCCCATGTTTGGTCCCAGCCTCACTTGACCTGTGGTGAGTGAACTGCCCTCCTCACTAAACAGCCACAGCCTCACTTCCAGTGCTCAGGCTGGGCCCATGTCAGAGCAGATGCAAAGGGTCGACCAGGAAACTCACCAGCAGATTCCTGAGCCACACACAGGCTTATGTTCAGGGTGGCCTGGCAGGCAGCCACATGCTAATCCCTGGAACCTGTCAGTGTGCTACTTTACACGGCAACGGGGAACGAAGGGTGCTAACAGTTGATTTTAAAACGGGAAGATTATCCTGGATTATCTGGGTCTGCCCACTGTCATCACAAGTTTCTTTAAAAGTGGAAGGAGGCAAAGCAAAGTCTGGCGACGTGATGTGAGGGCTCAACACACCGTTACTGGCTTTGAAGATGGAGGAAGGGGCCACACTGGAAAGGGAAGGCAGGAATTATCCCTCCAGGGCAGGCAATGTCCAACCTGCAGCCCAGGACAGCTTCGAAGGCGGCCCAACACAAGTTCTTAAAATATGAGATTCCTTTTTGTGTGACCTTTTTTTTTTAATTATTCTTTTTAAAATCCTGTCATCTGTCGTTAGTGTTAGCGTATTTTACATGTGGCCCAGGGAAGCCGAAAGGTTGGACATCGCCGCTCTGGAGCTTCCAGAAGGGAATGAATGTTGTCCTGCAAACCCAGTGAGACTTCGTCAGACTTCCGACCTACAGAACCATCAGTAGATAAGTCTGATATTTTAAGTCGCTAAATTTATGGTAGTTTATTACAGCAATGAGAAAGTAACACAGGTGGGAAACTTGTAAAAATAAGAACCCTTATTTTTAACCAGGCAGCGAGATTTGGGAACCCCAGACCCACCCACCTTCCGCTTTCCCTCACACTCCTCACTCTTCCACTCTCCGCCCTGAGGACTGTCTGTGGCCCCCACCTGAGCCCTGCCTCTCGGTGGCCTCACAGTACGCTGTACCCCCTGCTAAGGTGACCAGATGTTCACGTAAAGCGGGACACCACTGACCGGGGGGCAGGGGGTTCTTGATTAAAAATTGGGTCTATCTCCCGCCGTTCCCTAGCTTGTCGTGCATTCTTTCCAAAAATCGAGACTTTTTTAAAACGCAGCGGGACAAATTGTTAAAAATCGGGACTGTCCCACCCAAAGCGGGACGCCTGGTCACCTTATGACCTTGTCCCCGCTCCCGTGCCCACGGTCCCACCCCGGCTGCAGGCAGTGCAGCCCTGAGACACCCCTGCCGGGCACGTTTCCAGCGCACAGGCGGTAGAGACGTTCGCGCTTACACGTCAGGCCCGGCAGCGATCCGCAGGCGCAGCAGGGTGGGCGAGGGCGCCCCGGCGGCGGTTCCCGTTAGGCGGCGGCAGGCGGGACGCCCGCCCTTAGGGAGCCCCGGACGAGCACACTGATCGCGGCTGTGCGTGTGGTGTAAGTACAGCCAGGGGGGGGCCTGACGGCCGGTGTGCGCTGACGACGGCAACACCTGCGCTCCCGGGCCACCCCGGATACTCCGCCGCCGCAGCCGCAGCGCCCCTCCGGAACGCCGGAAGCCGACGCTCCAGCACTTCCGGGAGGTGAGGGCTCCTCCGACGCTGATTGGTTGTTGCTTTGACTCACGCTCACGTCATTACGCACTTCCTGCCGCTCACCGCGCTGTCACTACAGAGCCCCAGCATGGAGGATCCAGAGGCGTTGGGGTTCGAACACATGGGCCTCGATCCCCGGCTCCTACAGGTACCGGGCGGGCTGAGGAGCGGGGCCGGCGCGGCGGCGGAGGCCGGCACTGGGCAGCGCGTCACCGAGCCGCCCCTCCCCTCCTCTAGGCCGTCACCGACCTGGGCTGGTCGCGGCCGACGCTGATCCAGGAAAAGGCCATCCCGCTGGCCCTGGAGGGGAAGGACCTCCTGGCTCGGGCCCGCACCGGCTCGGGGAAGACGGCCGCCTACGCCATTCCGATGCTGCAGCTGTTGCTCCACCGGAAGGCGGTGAGTCCCGGGCGCGGGGGGCCTTGGACAGTGCCGTCGTCGTCCCGCCCCCCAGCCTCCGCGCCCCGTCTCTCCCAGGACCCAGGCTTGCTTTAGGCCGTTCTCACCTGGGAGGGCTGCCCTGAGGGAGTCCGGTGCTGCTGCGGCAAACGTTTGGGCCGGCATTCAGGTTACCTGGGACCTAGTCTAGGCTCCTCTGCCACCGTTTTTTGTGTAATCTCTAGATCACGTTCTCTTTCTACTATAAATAGGGGGCACGTGTTGTCCTGCTTATAAGACTGTTGTGAAACTTCTGCGCCCTAACTGGTGCGTTTTAAGTGAATTCACAACCATCGAGTAAGTTACTCTTTTGGGGGGTCAGTTCCTGGGGAAGGACCCCTGTGTTCTACATTCTGAGAGGGGTAGAAGTGAGGGGTTAGTCAGAACAGGGCTAAGTTGTGTTGAATTCACAGCAGTCAGGCCCGGTTGCCTAGACGATTCAGAGAATCCCCAGGCGCCAGGATGGCACAGGCCGGCTGGCTGACGTCTTAAATCTGTGCTCCTGCAGACAGGCCCCGCAGTAGAGCAGGCCGTGAGAGGCCTTGTCCTTGTGCCCACCAAGGAACTGGCACGGCAGGCCCAGTCCATGATCCAGCAGCTGGCTGCCTACTGTGCCCGAGATGTCCGGGTGGCCAACGTGTCAGCCGCTGAAGACTTGGCCTCTCAGAGGTGGGTGAAAGCTACAGGGACGGAGAAGGAGGGAGCTGCCCAGACCTGTAGGATGGGGCTTGTGTGCAGCAAGAGAGAGGGCTGGTCCTGGATGAGGTCCCAGCTGGACCCCATCCCCAGTGCTGAGGTGTCTCCCCCTGTAGGGCTGTGCTGATGGAGAAACCCGATGTGGTGGTGGGGACCCCCTCTCGCATATTGAACCACCTGCAGCAAGACAACTTGACACTGCGGGACTCCCTGGAGCTGCTGGTGATGGATGAGGCTGACCTGCTCTTCTCCTTTGGCTTCGAGGAGGAGCTCAGGAGTCTTCTGTGGTACGGAGGAGGCGTGTGGGGGCTGCCAAGGCTGCAGGGCCTGGAGCAGTGGTGGGAACAGCCGCCCCAGCTAGTGGCCTTTGGAGCCGGAGTCTGATGGGGCTTCTGTTTCGTTTCAGTCACTTGCCACGGATCTATCAGGCTTTTCTGATGTCGGCTACTTTTAACGAGGATGTACAGACACTCAAGGAGCTGGCCCTGCATAACCCGGTAGGTGCCCCGGGGGGTGCCTGTAGTCACTGACGAGTGACCCTCACAGGACTTGATCTGCCCTTCTCAAATGAGCCTTTGACGTGGCTTTAGCATCTTGGTTCCGAGGCACTAAAGGCAATAGTCACCCCCCCACTGCAAATCTAAAAATCAGTTGTCCGCTAGGGCTTCAAACCATGCTGTGCCCACACCCCTGAGCAGGCACCCCCCAGGGCCATAAAGGTCACTGTACGCAGCAGGGCGAAGGCTCTCTCCTTACGTGACCTCTGCTTTCAGAAGGATTGTGCTAGAGGGCTGCCCCCACGATGGTCATTTGCATGTGGCTTTATATTCTCTGCCCACCACAGCTGGGTACCTTGAATTTGTACACTAGCTGCAAGGGACCCACAGTGACTTGCACTGACAGGTTTGCACTGTGCTTGGCAAGCCAGGGGCTTATAGGGACATTTCTGTCCTGCCTTCTTTCCTGACTACAGGCCTGTCTTCCCCCAGGTTACCCTAAAGTTGCAGGAGTCCCAGTTGCCAGGGCCAGAGCAGCTACAGCAGTTTCAGGTAGTGTGCGCCACTGAGGAAGACAAGTTCCTGCTGCTGTATGCCCTGCTCAAGCTCTCGCTGGTCCGCGGCAAGTCCCTGCTCTTTGTCAACACGCTGGAGCGCAGTTACCGGCTGCGCCTGTTTCTGGAGCAGCTCAGCATCCCCAGCTGTGTGCTCAATGGAGAGCTGCCCCTGCGCTCCAGGTGGGCACACCTGGCATCGCGGCCATGATGATGTCACGTCTTCGACGGGTGGGAGGGCAGAGCAGCTGAGGAGCTTGTTTCTTCAGTGCCCAGAGGCTCTGGGCCTGACCGCTGCTCAGTGACTGGCTCAGAGCTCGAGGCTCCTGTTGTCACTGCATCTTCAACTGGGGGTTGGGCACAAACATTAAGCGGGAGAAGAGTTTAAGAGGGAAAGTCAGGATGGTGGTTACCGGGTCCCGGGGTGGAGGGTGGCTGCCAGCGTGTTCTTGGGGCTGACCCTCTCTGGGCCACAGGTGCCACATTATTTCTCAGTTCAACCAAGGCTTCTACGACTGTGTCATAGCAACTGATGCCGAAGTTCTGGGGACGCCTGTCAAAGGCAAGCGTCGGGGCAAAGGGCCCAAGGGGGACAGGTGAGTCCACGTTTCTGCCCTTCCTGCCACCCTCAGGGAGGCTGAGACCACAGTGCCCCAGCAGGGGGCCAGGCCTGGCTTCCAGTGTAGCCCACAGAGCCTGTGCTTGGCCCCTGGGAAGGGAGAAGGGGGCAGAGGGCACGGTGGCCCGTGGGCAGCGCGAGTGGCAGGCTGCCTGGGCCCTGTTCTACAAGGGGACGTGGCCCAGCCTGCAGTGGGTATGCAGCTGGGACTTCTGGCAGGATCGTTATGGGGGGCCCAGGGGGACGGGGGCCCCCAGTCTCTGCCCGCCTGACATGCTGCAGGCAGTTTCATTGCCACTCTTGAGCTGAGGTCAGGGCGAGGGTTTGGCTGCCCCAGCACCCCAGGTCCTGGAACAGTTCTGAAGTCAGAGTTGTGCCGGTCCAGAGTCCTGTGGTCCCATGCCAGGCTTGTGTGGTGATCTTACTGATTGGATAAGCGTGAGGGCCCCAGCAGGAGCACAGGGGTGAGTCTCCTGGGGCTGTTTCCTGCAGGGCCCCTGATCCGGAGGCAGGTGTGGCCCGGGGCATAGACTTCCACCACGTGCATGCCGTGCTCAACTTCGACCTGCCCCCCACTCCTGAGGCCTACATCCATCGGGCTGGCAGGTAGGGATGCTGGTGTGGTGGGACCTGGACCATGGGCACACTGTGGGACGCAGACCAGAGACGTACTGGGCGCTCTCCTTGCAGGACAGCGCGTGCCAACAACCCAGGCACAGTGTTGACCTTCGTGCTGCCCACAGAGCAGTCCCACCTGGGCAAGATCGAGGAGCTCCTCGGGGGAGGTGAGAGCCAGGGCCCTGCCTTCCCCATGATGCCCTAGACCGGTGATGGTGACGGCAGCAGGGACACGAGTGTGACCAGCAGTCACCCACCCGCTCATCTCCGCTTGCACCACCTCCCTCGCTCCCTTCTGCCTGGTGGCAGTCACTGCCCCCTTCACAGATGACCAGAGCCATGAGTCATACAGCTGCTGGCCCCCAGGGGTGCTGTTCCCTGCATGGCATGGAGCCCCTGGGCCCGCTTGTCTGTGCCCTGGTCCCCTTGCCTGGAATGGGAGATGTCAGTGCCTGTCACTAGCTTATCAGGAATGTCCTGACTCAGCATGTGCTGTGACTGTGTCTAACATGCTGTCTGACCACAGGCGCTCCTCACTGCTCATGCTGTCACCACTCAGAGGTGCGCTTGTGGACAGAGTTTCCGTGGGGGACGATGATGGGTGGGCCAGTCGTGAGAAGAGGGGTGGACGGGCACCCAGGACACAGGGACCGGGGCCGTCCTGGCTACAGCTTCCAGCTGCGCCAGCCTTGTGTGTTCCTGAGACCCAGGTTGATGGCTACGTGTGTGCACATGGCAGGGCTGAGCGGGCAGGGCCCCTGGCTGCCTCCCCCGGGAGAGGCATGGGGTCTCATGGCTGCTTCTGTGCAGAGAGCGGGGCCCCCATCCTGCTTCCCTACCAGTTCCGCATGGAGGAGATCGAAGGCTTCCGCTACCGCTGCAGGGTGAGTGGGGCCAGGGGCGCGGTGTGGGGTTCCTGCAGCCTCTGGCCCCACATCCTGACCCTCAGTGTCCCCCAGGACGCCATGCGCTCGGTGACTAAACAAGCCATTCGAGAGGCAAGGCTGAAGGAGATCAAGGAGGAGCTGCTGCGCTCGGAGAGGCTCAAGGTGAGGCTGGAGGCGGCTTGGCCGAGGGGCAGGTAGACATGAGTCTTCTCGGCCTGTGAGGGGCAGCCGCGTGTCCCTCAGAGTGACAGCGTCTGTGAATGTGCACGGTCATGCGTGTGCCCTCACAGCACTGATTCCAGAGGTGGGAAGCACTGAGGGCCACTGGGAGGAGACAAGTGGCCACCACAGAGGTGGTGGGAGGTCCCAGCCCTTTAAATCGGTGGTCAGAGTCCCTGTGAAGTTACGGGGATGGCCGCCCTCAGCGCCCTGCCTCTCCCGCAGACGTACTTTGAAGACAATCCCCGGGACCTGCAGCTGCTGCGGCACGACCTGCCCCTGCACCCCGCTGTGGTGAAGCCGCACCTGGGCCACGTGCCCGACTACCTGGGTGAGTGGGCGGCCCAGGGGATGCCTCTTGGAAGCCGTGTGCCCAGTGTGGCCGGGCGTGAGGGTGGCAGGGGCCTGGGGTCCATGGTGCCCCTCGGGCAGGTGACAGCACAGAGGCCATAGATGGGGCGTCAGCTTAGGGGTGCCTGGGGCCCGACATGGGGAGGTGTGTGGGGAGGCTGCCACTTTGGGGTGAATTTGTAGCAGGCCCCATGTGAAAAGATGACATAGATTTATCTCAGCAGTGTTTTCTTTAAGAAGGGCAGTGTTTCGATACGTAATTATTACTACACGTTTGAAGAGGGAAGCAGGAAGGCCGTACTTGGCCCTGGGGGGGCGGGCTGAGCGGTGAGGACGCTTAGCTGGTGGCCCTGGCAGGTGTCCTGATGGGGCCTGGAGTGTGTGCCTGGGTCGGAACAGGTGGGAACGGGGCGGCAGGTGGGCTGCTGCTGACCCACCTTCCTGTGGTTCCAGTTCCTCCTGCCCTGCGAGGCCTCATCCGCCCTCACAAGAAGCAGAAGAAGCGGTCCTCCAAGAAGACCAAGGTGCGTGCCCCCCACACACATGCTGCCCATCACCGGCTGCGCCCCAGCAAGGGAGCGCCCCGACACCCGCCCCCCAGCGAGGGAGCACACCCCGAAACCCGACCCCAGTGAGGGAGCGCCCCGACACCAGCCCCCCAGCGAGGGAGCGCGCCCCGACAGCGTCCCCCCAGCGAGGGAGCGCCCCGACACCCGCCCCACACACACACACACACACACACACACGCTGCCCATCACCGCCTGCGCCCCAGCAAGGGGGCGCGCCTGAGACCCACCCCCCAGCAAGGGAGCACCCCGACACCCACCCCCAGGCAAGGGAGCACGCCTGATACCCGCCCCCCAGCAAGGGAGCGCACCCCAATATCCGCCCCCCAGCAAGGGAGCG
>PVKE010009985.1:0-43510 GCA_004027555.1 Craseonycteris thonglongyai | reverse complement strand
TCGAATCCCGGCTCCGGCCCAGGCAGGACCCACATGCTGAACTGGGGAGTTCCCACAGTTCGGTTCTCTAACTGTCTCTGTCTCTGTCTCTCTCTCTATCTGTCAAAAGTAAAATAGAAATAAATATGCACTGAAGACAAAAAGATAATTTCTCTCTATAAATGTGAAAAGATAAAAATAAATAAATAAATAAATAAAAATAAATGTTAAAAAAAAAAAACAATAAAATAAATCTTAAAAAAAAAAAAGCATTGTGTCAAGAATAGATACTAAATTTTGCCTATTGCCTGTTCAACATCAATGAGCAAGATCTATATAAATTTTTCTTTTTATCATATGCGATAGTTAATCACATTAATAACTTTACTCATTTTCAACTATTAACATTTTTGCAAAAACAACTCTACTTGTCATGTTATATTTTTCTTGAATGAACTATTACAATTTGATATTTAGTTGGAATTTTTCCATTGATACTCATAAGTTATTTTTAAATGAAATTGGTCTTGTGTTTCTTCTGTATTTCTGATATGTTTTGATAAATTTTAGTTGTCAGTAATTTGTTTTGCTTCATGAAAAGAATTGAAGTTTACCTAGCAAACTGTGTGTTTAGTTCATGTTTTCAAAATTATTTGAATGGAATATATATGTCCTTTTTGTTGTAAACCAGTTACCTATTGGCTAACCAGTTACCTATTTCATGGTTCACTGCTTTTTTCTTCCAAAGAACCTGTTATTTTATATTTGTTGTCTTTTTCACCTTTTATTTCATTAATTTTTTTTTATTCTAATTTTTTCTTTCTGCTTTCCTTAGGTTTATTTTGTGCTTTCTTTGTCTTGAACTCCATGCTTAATTTGTTCATTTTTATTGTTCCCAGTTAATTAGCATATTTAATTATCTTACTTTTTTATAAGCATAGCTGTAGTCATATCCCATAAGTGTTCCTGTAGGTAGTTTTATTAATTAGGGTGCAGTCTTAAGTTACTCTGACATGGGAAAGCTGGGATGGCTCAGCGGGTTAAGTGCTTGCTTTGAAGCCCCGGGGACCAAGGATCGAATCCTGGGCCCGGCCCATGTGGACCCACATGCTGAACTGGGGTGTGCCCCCTGTTCAGGTCTTGCCGGGACCTATGTGGGAGGCTCCCAGCACAGTTCCTGCCCTGCGCAACCCTGTGGAGTGAAACTATATGGAAAACTAATGTCAACTATGGAGACTGCTCTGGGCCCTACCCCTTCTCTCTGTCTCTCTCTGTCTCTGTTTCTCTTTGTCAAAAATCAATAAAATAAATCTTTAAAAAAAAAAAAGTTACTTTGACAAAGACACACTGAAATTCAGTGACTTAAATTAAGACTGAAGTGTCTTAAGTTCTTTTTTTCTTGTGGCCCTGCCATCCCAACAAAATTGTCCTAGTCTACTTGGTCAGAGAAGGCTCTCATCATAAATTCTGGTTTCAGCCCCTGGGGCGATGGGGACAGTTTATTTTCCAAAGGATGTGACCCAGAAGTTACTCTCATCACTTTTGCTCACATCCCATTGGCTGGGATTCTTCATATGACTATACCTAGCACAAAGGAATCTCATAAATGTAGTCTCTAGCTAGATGGCTTTGTACTCAGCTAAAAGAGAGGGTGAGGGGGAGGCAGTACGGTACTTAAAAAGAAGAAACTGATATTGGGAGAGAGTTGATGGATTCTGCCACAAGACTGATTTCATTGTTATTCTTTAGATATTTTGCAGTTTGGTTTTGTTTTTAATTTTCAACTATTTTCTTACTTTGTTAATTTCTAGTTTTATTGCATCATGATAAAAGAATATTGTCTGTATTCTTTCTACTGTGGGAAATTTATAAGGGCTTATAGATATTCCACAAGCCCTGAAAAGGTTTTCTGTTAGTCTATATAGAATTTGGTCTATGCCAATTAGACTTTATTGCCTATTATCATTTTGGTCTTTTATATCCTTAAATTAATTATGCCCTGTTGCATTTTAATGGCCTAAACGACTTAGAAACTTCTAATACCATTGTGTTTGTATTTGTCTTTGTATACTTATACTTTTGTGAATATTAATGCTTCATTGTTTTTGTACTCAGTTGAGAAGGACAAAGCTTTGATTAAAGTTTATTGAATCCAGGGACCTTGTTTCCCAGTTGTTGGAAGGTGCCTCATTATAGCTCCAACATATACAAAGAGTAAAGTATATTCCTAGTTTAGTTTGTCTTACCTTAGATCAAACAGTAATGTTTTTCTTTAATTTGAGTGAATGTTTCTATTTTTCACTTATTATACAGGTAATTCTGACTCGAAGGACAGAAGAGGTGAGCCATTCACCTTATGTCTGTTGTCTCTCTTTTACAGTATACAATATTCATCATGTTTCCTCTGCTCATAATCTGTGGTAACCTTGTGCATCTGTGGCTGTTACGTGTTTACTTTCCCTTAAGTTGTTTCCATATTAACTTCTTGGAACAGATTAACAGAAACAAGTACTCAGTATGTTTTTTAAATGTAAATTAATGAATACTAACAGTTATGATGTATGTTAACAAGTAACTGTATTTTACTTAATGTGTCACCCTATTTAAATTAGCTTTTGGTAATACTGGGCCATAATTTAAGCACCATAGTTAATTATTAATTTCTAGGTCGTAATTACCTATAGGCATCCTACCTTTTGTTGTTTATCCCTAGTCTATAAAATGTCAACCCTTTGTCACTTTATATGTTTTGTGGGTTTTCAGCCCTCTAGTGTAAAGTCCCTATGGCTAGAAATGCTATGACAGTGGTCTGAGCAAGACTGCTGAATTCCTTGACGCTAGAGAATAGCATATGTAAAACCCAAGATATTGATTATACTCTCGTGTACTATTTTTTAAATGTATTCCAGATTATTTTGGTAGAACCATCTTTTTCCTAATAGTGGTAAAATATGCATAATACATTTACCATTTTAACTGTGCTGTTCAGTGATATTAAGTACATTTACATTGTTGTGCAACCATCTCTAGAACCTTTTTATCATCCTAAGCTGAAACTCCTTAACCCATTAAACAGTAACTCTTCATTTCTTCTTTCCCCAGCCCCTGGTGACCACTATTCAATTTTCTATCTCTATAAGTTTGTCTATTTTAGGTTACCTAATTTAAGTGGAATAATAACAATATTTGTTCTTTTGTAACCATCTTTTTCTTCAAAGCATTTTTACTGTTGTTAATTTCAATGATTTGTGTAATATATAGTAATGCATTAAAATGGACTTGACTTTTGTTCTTGGGGTCATAATGATGGACCCAAGTTTCATCACGTGTAATGATCTTCTTTAAGAAGTCTTCAACTTCTTTTTCAAAACTTACAGAAAATTGGGGGAACTTTTGCCAGGTTAGCTCAGCAGTTGAGTACTTGCCTCACAATCACAAGGTCTGGGATTTGATTCCCAGCCCAGCCCCTGCAAACCCCATATTATTAACTGCGGTGCAATTGGTAACCACCAAGATGGTTCAGCGGCAGAGGTTCTCGCCTCCCATGCAGGAGGTCCCCCGTTTTGGTTCCCACCCCATGCAGCCCCACATTCACCTGCATGGAATGACACCATGTCACAACTATGTACAGCTCTGGAGACTGCTCTGGGCCCTACCCCTTCTCTCTCTCTCTCTCTCTCTCTCTCTCTCACTCTCACTTTCACTCTCACTCTCACTCTCACTCTCTCCTTCTCTCAAACAATAAAATCTAAAAAAGAATAATAATTCAATTACAGCATGCTGATAGAAATGAACATCTGAACATTCTTCCATTTCGATATGCACTGGGTGAAAAATATAAGCATCTGTGTGAGCAAGGTCAAGAATGATGGAGGGGAGATACCATGTGACTACAGAGAATCAGTTATATCCAGATATGTCTAATGTAACAAAAAATAATACAGTGGAGGCAAAATTTATCAACCCACCCTCATAGGTATTTAACGTCCCTGTCCTCATTTCACCATTTGCAAACTAAGATAGAAATAGAATTTCCTTCATAGAGTTGTGAGGAATGAAGTAACATATAAAGTGCTTGGCCTAGTACTGGGTTGGCATGAATCAGCTGCTCAACAAGTGTTGGCTGTCACATTGCTACTCCCACTACTATCCATCACCACTCTGTTACCATCACTATTATAAGAGGCTAGGGTAAACAGGAATCTTAGCCATTCATTCAGAACTAATGGAAACAAGGGTACCCCTAGGCTTCCTGGAGGCTGGTGTGTGAGGTAGCTCTCAAGGCAAGGTCATCTTGGCAACCATACCACGACAGCTATAGACTTTAGCTGATCCTCTGCCTGGTACATTTTATTTTATTTATTATTATTTTTTTAAGATTTATTTTTATTGGTTTTTGTTGTTGTTAAATTTATTGGGGTGACATTAATTGATATCAATTACATTGTTTCCAGGTGTGCAGTTCTACATTACATTGTCTATACATCGCATTATGTGCTCACCACCCAGAATCAGCTCACATTCCGTCACCATATGTTTGATTCCCCCTCCCTACTCCCCCCCCACCCATCTCTCCCACCCACCTCCCCCCTTACCCTCAGGTAACCACTATATTTTTATTGTTTTTGACAGAGAGAAAGGGAGGAAGAGAGAAAGACAGAGAAAAGGGGGAGCAGAGCGGTCTCCATAGGCGCACATCATTGGTTTTTGACAGTTTCATTCCACACAGGTGGGCGGGCGCACAGGGCAGGAACCAGGCTGGGGTCCTCCTACATGAGAGGTATGCCCCCTACAAGCTGGGGGCCAAACCAAGGGCCTCCCACGTGGGGAGTTAGCCCCAGCGAGAACCAAACTGGGGGCCACACCCCAGTTTAGCATATGGGTCCTCACAGGCAAGGACCAGGATTTGATCCTTGGACCCCAAGGCTGCAAAGTGAGCACTTAACCCGCTGAGCCATCCCAGCATCCCCTGCCCAGTACGTTTTAAACAAAGTTCTCCCATCAACCCATCTCATCCTCCTTTTAATTTTAATAATAGGATTTTCACCTGAAGACCTTATAACTGATCATTGTTAAATAGCAAAAACACAGGGTAATGCTATTAAACATAGTTTCAATTATTTTAGATATACATTAAGTCCTCACTAAATGTTGTCAGTGGGTTCTGTAACTTAAAGTGAAGTGACGTAGCACAAAACCAATTTTACCATAGGCTAATTGATATAAACAAGAGAACGTTTTTTTTTCAGTCTGGAAATAGTACTCCTCTTAATATTTGTAGAGGAGTCCTTGAGCTACAGAGTTCTAGAACTGGGCATGGTGAGCATTTTAGTGAACCCCAGAGGCTCCTTAAAGTTTCTTAGTTATGAAATTAGATAAGATCACCTGCTCCCCTGGCTTTCTTCCTCAGAACTTTTCTAGGGTTGGAATCTAGAAAGAGGTTGACAGTCTTGTTTAAAGAGGTATTTTTGCATTATCATAGTAAGTGCATTATTGTGAACTTCATTTATGGTAGCTTTCCCTAAGCACCTTTAAGAATATATTCATACAGTACATGTTAGATACTGAAGATTTCAGAAAGAAAAGGAACATGTTCCATCTAATGGAAGAAACACATGAACACCAAGAATCAAAAGTCCACTCAGCTACATGCTATTGGACATACCACACAAAGTACCAGGAGAGAGCTTAAAAGACTCATTGTCCTTGGGGAGTGGGAACAAGGCATGGAGGTGAGCTTTGGGCAGTTTAAATTAATATAGTTACTGGGGAAAATGAGGGTGCACCAAATAGGGTAAAAGCAAGGAGACATGAAAGAGTAAGTCATGTGTTTGAGGACCTGTGCACAGTTGACATGCATGAGGTAGGGAGTAGCCAGAGGTAGCCTCAGCAGAACGGGTCTGGTGGTACATTGACCATAAGAGTCAGAAGGTCTCCTGGTAATGATAAGGAAGTGACATGCTCAGATTTTTGTTTAGAAATATAACTCCAGAGGCCTTAGGTAAGATAGATGGGCAATAGAAATTAAGGTTTCTGGATGGTAATTTGGCCCAAGCCAACAGTTACTAGGTTTGTGAGGCACCTGGTGACTTTTGCTCTTTTTAGAGACATTAGGAAGCACTTAAAACATTACATCTCTGCCTTTGAGAGTTAAATACTTCTGTCAAAAGTGTGGAAACAGACAAATAAATGGGCCATAAGGAATTGAGACTAGAGGAATATGGCTTTTACCTCACTGATTACTTTTGTAGTTGACCAAAGTGTGTCTAAGTCCTAAAGTGACTGACCTGTCTACATGTGAGCCCTTAGAATAATATGACCCTTTGTTTTGGAAAGGAAGTATAGCAAGTAAATATCTGTTGTCCTAGAACACCATTTTAGTATTTTTGAAATGCGGCTCCCTGGCTTGAGTCTTGGAAGTGAAATTTGGATGGAATGGGTTGCAGGGCTCCCGTGGGAGGCAGGGAGAGCTTGGAATGGACTGTTGCGCCTGCCTTGCCTGCACCAGCCTGCATCATGCAAGGCTACTTCGCCAGAGGACCCAGACCAGGACAAGCCTGAGCATGATGAAAGGACAAATCTGTTCAGTTTGGGAGGAGTCCTAGAATAGTGACTTGATCTTGTGCCTATCTCCAACTCTTGAGATTGATATAGGGAGCGGTAAGTTCTTTCCTAGTTTAATAGAGCTAAGTCTTCTTCCCTCACTGCCTAGGGACATCTTTACTATCTGTATTGTCTTTAACTGTATCAAAAACATGGATGCAATTCAGATGTCAAGAGGTAAAATCTGATTTTTATGATTGAAGACTGTTCTGGCTTCAAAGCTTGTCATAGTTCAAGTGTTGTTGGTCCTGTAGTTTATGAAGAATCTGGAGAATAGTGTAAATTTGTGTTCTTGCTTTAGATTTGCAGTTATGTAATATGACCAAGTTAATCTTTTTGCTTGGTTTCCTCGTTCATAAAATAGGTTTAATAATGGTATTGTCTTTTAATAATGGTATTATTATCTTAGGGGTGTTAGGATAATTGAATGATGTTTATGATGCTTTGCTCTGTGCCTTCTATATAAATACTCAAACATTAGTAAATTTTATTAATTTCTAAGCTATCTGGCTAGCTGACTTTTCTTGTCACATTGCTTGCAGTTGTCAACTATACTAGTGATCATCAACAATACTATACTGTTTGTGTCTTCCTGATACTTTATCCATTCATTCGGTACTTTTTCTGACCACCCCATCTTATATCACAGAACACCTCCCCCCCTTCCTTCTTTTACCCTGCCTTATTTTTCTTCCTATATCATATACATATTTCTTACCTGTTGTCCTGTCTCCACTAATACAAGCTTCATATGGACAAGGAACTTTGGTTTGTAGTCTTAGAAAATGCCTGGCACAGCAGTTACTCAATGTATATTTATTGAATGAAATATTAAATATTGATCACAGGGTTATCTGGGGGTGATATTGAATCCATGCCATTAAGAAATGTATAATTTATGGGAAGCCGGGATGGCTCAGTGGGTTAAGCTCTCACTTTGCAATGCCGGGGACCAAGGATCGAATCCCGGCCCCGGCCTGTGCGGACCCATGTGCTGAACTGGGGAGCTCCCCTAGTTCAGTTCTCTCTCTGTCTCTGTCTCTGTCTCTGTCTCTCTCCCTGTCAAAAAACAATTAAAAAAAAAAAAAGAAATGTATAATTTAGTGGACATATAATCAGTGACCTTAATTCAATGTGAAAAGAATTATAATGGTAGGTATGTAGTATAATGGAAGCACAAGAAAGGAACAGTTACCAAAAAAGTAATATTTGAGCTAGAATTGTGTAAGAGGAGAGAGAGGTGGTAGTAACATTTTAGATCAGAGGTTGGCAAACTTTTTCTATTAGGGCCAGATAATAAATAATTTCAGTTTTGCAACCATACTATCTGCTACATCTACTCAACTCTACCTTTGTAGTGCAAAAGCAGCCATAGACTGTATGTAAATAAATGAACATGGCTGTGCTCCAATAAAATTTGATTTATAAAAACAAGCAGTGGGCTACATTTAGGCCAGTTACCCTGTTCCAAAGGGACCTGCCTGAGCCTTGGAAGTTGTACTAAGGTTCTCTGTTAGTATATAAGTTTCTGAATGCCAAGGCCAAATCTTTTTCTATCAGGCACTTTGCAAATGTTGCTTCTTTTAAAATCTTACATTAACTCGTAAGTGGAGAATGATGGCATATTTCATAAAGCATTCCACAAGGGTTGCAACAGATTGTCACACTGCTACTACTAGGTAAGATGGTAGAGATTGAAACTCCCAATTCTGTCTTACCCTAAAGCCCTAAGCTCTGGAACTGGCTTTCTTTTGACCTCATGGTGAAATGAAAATTTGGCTGGATAAATGACTCTAGGCTCAAAGTTCTTCCTAACAACTTGATAGTACACCACTGACTTCTAGCAATGGTATTTTAGACGAGTAAATCATGTGAATCTGATTATCATTTCTCTGTAGAAATTCTTCTTTCTTCTATTGGCAGTTTTTAAGGATGGCTTGTGGTTGGTTGATTTCAATCCAAAATTTCAAAAGTATTATCAGGATACATGTAGATAAAGATCTTTTTCATTATTACCACTTGAACTTGGTCTTTTTTGTCCAGATAGCGCAGGGTAACTTTCTTGTATAATTTCTTCTCCTTCCTTACTGTTTTCTTCTTTGAGAATTCCTACTGAACAGATATTAGAACTCGTAGAATCCTAGCTCTTTCCAACTTGCCTCTTTTCTCTGCTCTCATAATTTCCATCTCACTGTTATTGCTCTGTGTTTTGGAAACTTCCATGATGTGATCTTTCACAGTGCTAATTTGTTTTTCAGTTATGTCTGTTCTCTTCAGCCTTTCAGTGAGATTGTTTTTTCCCAATCATGTTTTAGTTTTCTAAGAACTGTTAATTCTCAACTCTTCCCTCCCCATTTTTTATTATCACACTGCTACAAATCATAAAATACATATAAAATCTCCTGTTTTAACTATTTTTAAGTGTGCCATTACCATCATCCATCTCCATAACCTTTTCCATCTTGTAAATTGAAACTCCATACCCATTAAATAACAAATCTCTGTCCCCCTCCTCCTACCCTTGGCAACCAACATTCTGCTTTCTATCTCTGAATTTCACTGTTGTAGGTACTTTATATAAGTGGAATCACACAGTATTTCTCTTTTTGTGACTAGCTTATTCGCTTAGCATAATGTGATCAAGGTTCATTCATGTTGTAGTATGTCAGAATTTTCTTATTTAAGGCTGAACATATTCCATTAATGTGTACACTACGTTTTGCTTATTTACTCAACCATCAATGCATTGGTGGTTACTTCTACATTTTAGCTAATGCTGCTTTGAACATGGGTGTGTTATATCTCTTTAGGACCTTGCTTTCAATTCTTTATTGGATGTATACCCAGAAGCAAAATTGTTGGATATGGTAATCCTATTTTTAGTTTTTTGTGGAACTTCCATATTGTTTCCCACAAGCAGCTGTACCATTTTACATTTCCACCAAGAGTGCACAAGGGTTCCAATTTTGCCACATCCTAGTGAACACTTTCTGGTTCTTTAAAAAAAAAAATGATATAGGGGAAGCTGGGATGGCTCAGTGGGTTAAGCACTCACTTTGCAGCCCTGGGGACCGAGGATCGAATCCCGGCCCCGGCCCGTGCAGACCCATATGCTGAACTAGGGAGTGCCCCCAGTTCAGTTCTCACGGGGTAAGACCCTGGCCCAGTTCCTGCCCTGTGCAGCCCCGCCCACCTGTGGAATGAACTATGTGGAAAAACCAATGATGTGCAACTATGGAGACTGTTCTGGGCCCTCCCCCTTCTCTCTGTCTCTGTATCTCTGTATCTCTGTCAAAAACAATAAAAATAAGTCTTTTAAAAAAAAAGATATATGTATATATAGTAGCCATCCTGACAGGTGTGAGATTGCTCTTTATTTTATAGTCATTTTTTAAAAAAAATTAATAGTGTCCTCATACACAAATTGCAATATATTTTCAAAGATTTGTTCTATTTTTGTATTAGCTCTTCTTCTCAGGACTTGCATTGTTGTCCTTGGGTTTTTTGAAAGTCATCTTCAGGGCTCTGGTTGAGCTTTGTTCTGGAGCATTGAATGGACTGGAATGTGCTCATAGGTAGGAGTCCCCTCAGAAGTACAAACAGGGACATATCCTAAACTAGGGATTCATACATGGTTTGGGAGGTTGGACACAGCTATCCTGTAGGCAGAGATGCCTTTCTTTCCTTTTTTCCTTTCTTCATCTATTGTGGCTGCCTAGCATGATCTCAGGTATCACCCATGTTCTTTCTCTGTCTTCAGGGCCCACCCAGGAAGGCCTCTGTGGACCTAGTATACCTAGCAATCATGTGCAATGTATAGATCTTCTCTGAATGTCAGTTCTGACCAAACCAAAAAAGTACGTATGAGACAGTAGAGATATTTGAACAGTAACTTAATATTAGATTACATTAGGAATTTTTGTTGCTTTTTAAATGGGATAATGTTATTATTATGCTAAGACTCCTATTAGTGATACACACTGAAATGATTACAGTTGAAATGATATGTCTCATATTTGCCTTGAAATAATCCAGTGGGATGGGTATGGGCCAGTGATTCTCAATTCAGAGTAATTTACCCCCCTTCCTCGCCTCCTCCCCAGGACAGTAGACAATGTCTGGAGATGATTTGTGGTCATCACAATTGGGGGTTTGCTACTGGCATCTAGTAGGTAGAGGCCAGGGATGTTCTTAAACATCCTACAGTGCACTCAATAGCCTCCCCACAACAAAGAATTATGTAACTCATAATGTTATTAGTGTGAGGTTGAGAAATCCTGATACAGATGAAGAAAACTGGCATACAGTGATAATGTTGAAGTGAAGTGGTAAGTACATAGGGATTCACTGTAGTGTTCACTTTATTCCTGTGTAGTTTAAGTTTCCCATAGTAAAATGTTTAAAATATACATATACACACATACACATATACACACACATACATGTACATACATACACACACATACACCCACACCAGTTTTTAGAGAGGCCATCAGTACTCCCTGTGGAATTTCCTAACCCCCTAACCCCTGGGCCATATAAAGCTCTTCTTCCAGTGAGTCTGGATGGGACACCATGGTTTGTTACTCAGCCTGAGTGTACTGGTTGTACTTTGGCAAGCCTTTGGTTAAATACCATCCTTCTACCCCAGGACTCACTTTCATCCCCAATGGGTTGACTCTGAGCTTGAGGTGTTTCCAGGCCCAGACTGTAGAACTAGTACTTAACCTTTCAACTGTAGGTTCTTTGGCTCTGATTGATCGATTTAGCAAGCCAATCCCAGCTATTTAGTCTTTCACAAACCCCTCAAAGTCTTTGGTTTACTGACACTTTGCTGTCTTTCCAATATGCTTTTGATTCATTGATATTTTTATGTTAATTCTATTTGGTGTCCTTTAGGGAAGAGAAAGAAGTAAAATTATGGATTCAACTTACTATCTTGAGCCAGTTGTTTCTAATTACCTTGGGGTTTTTTTTGGTTTTTTTGTTTTGTTTTGTTTGTTTGTTTTTGGTTTTGTTTTTGACAGAGAGAGAGAGACAGAGAGAGAACTGAACTGGGGGAACTCCCCAGTTCAGCATATGGGTCCACACGGGCGGAGGCCAGGGCTGGGGCCGGGATTCGATCCTTGGTCTCCAGCGCTGCAAAGTGAGCGCTTAACCCACTGAGCCATCCCGGTTTCCCCATAATTACCTCTTTTATATATAGCCCTCTGTGGTTGGCATTTAACAGACGTATTTAGTAATAATTCATTAATTTTTATATTTATTCACCAGTGTAGTCCAGTATTTGTTTATTGCCAACTATGTGTGAAATTCTATGCTAAGTTTTAGGTATATGGTGAGAAACAAAACCACTATGTAATCCTTGCCCTTGTGGAATTTATGATATACAGGAGGGACACTCAGTTAACTAAACTCAAATAAATATGTGATTACAAAGTGTGAGAGGTATTATCAAGGGAAATAACAGAGTACTCGAGGATAATAAAGAAAATCCTAACATTGACTGAGTACATAATGTATGCTAGTTACTGTGCTAAGACCTTTATGTGGATAATCTTCAGAATAACTAATTTTAGAGATAAGACTAAGACTTAGGATCCTAATTTAGTATTAGGAATCAGGAAAGATCTCTCTGGGAAAGATAACACTTACGTAAAATGAGAACTGGATGACTAGGAGTTAGCCAGTCAAAGAATAGTAGGAGGTTATGTAAAGCAGAAGGAATAACATGTTCAAAGGCCTAAGGAAGGAATGAACTCATCATGAAAGGACACCAGTGGCTGAAGTTTAGTGAGCAAGGAGAGATCATCAGGAGGTAGGGTAAGCAGGGGGTCTAAATGGGGGAGATTGTTATGGGCCAGGGTAAGGGTATTAGATTTCCTTCTAAAGGCTTGGGAAACCATCGAAAGATTTTACATACGAGAAGAACATTATCTGATTTGTTTGCTTAGAGATCACTCTGCCTTCTTTATGGAGAATGAATTGGCAGAGGACAGAGGCTTACTATGACCAAGATGGGAGAAGATATTTAAATTAAGTGATGGCAACAGAGTGGAAAAAATCAAGGTGTTGATTTTAGCCCTAAAACATATTATTTGCAGCTGAGTTGGATATAGAAGATAAGCATGAGGAAAAAAATCAAGGGGATTTCCACAGTTCTTAACAGAGCAACAGAGTGAATGGTAGTGCTAGCTTATTGAATGGTGAGGGAAAGGTTTTAGACAGAAAGTTTGCATTGCTTGTGAATTTAAAGTGGAGGTAGCACATAGGCTCAGCAGAGAGAGCTTAGAAGAGAGATCTGACCAAGCAATGAAAATGTGGTAATTGCTAGCATATCATTTCTGCTTCAGCCGTCTGTTTGATCAGATCAGCTAGATAGAGTGTAGAGAAGAGTGCCAGGAATAGAGCCCTGAGGAAATCAGACATTAAAAGATCTGGTGTTGGAAAAGAGACAACTAGCAAAGGAAATGTGATGGAGTAGCCAAAGGGGAAAAAAAAAATTAGTATAGTGCTTTGTTGTGAAACCAAGAGAGGAAAGAAAGCTCAAAGACGAGAGAGTAGTCAGTCAGTTTGAATGCTCCTTTTAAGATGAGCACCACATACAAAGGTGTATTTGAAAATTGCCATCAACAAAGTCTCATGGTATAACATATCCTGTCTCTTACAAAAAAAAAAAGCCTTTCCACATCTTTCTTACATGCTGCTCCTTTTCTCTGTATTCCTTTATGATAAAAGTCCTCACCTGAAATAAATCTATACTTACGGTCTCCTCTTTCCATCTTTATTTCACTATATTTAGGCCTCACCAACTACTCAACTGAAACCACTCTTGAAAAAGTCATCAGTAGCTTCCATCTTGTCAGATTGTTTTCTCTGTCTTTTGGTAGTATCTAATGGAGCTGATTACTCCCTCCTTCTTGGAAAACTGTCCTTGGCATGTATGAGACCATATTCTGCTGGATTACCTCCCACCTCATGAGTGCTGCTTATGAGTCATTTAGCTAGCTGGTCTTTTAAAAGAATGCAAATCCAGTTATTTCTCTCCTTTGTTCAAAGTCTTCCTCCAAACAAATCATGTTTCTCATCACATTCAGAATTAAATCCACACTCATTTCCATGGCCTACAAAGCCCTAAGTCTTCTGGCTTCTGCCTAACTATCCAGCTACATTTTGTACCAAAACTGGCCTTCGCTATTTCTTGAACCTGCCAAGCTCCTAAGGGCTATTATGCTTGCTATTCCCTGTGCCTAGAAAGCTCTTTGCCCAGATTTTTGCATGGTTCACTTCATATTATTTAGATTTTGCTCACTATAACTACTTTAGACCTTCCTGAACTACTCTATTAGCCAGCCACTGCCCTCCCCAACCCATCACTCCCTAATTTCCTACCATTTTTTCTTCATTAACACTTGTCCCTGTTTGAAATTATGTGTGTACTTGTTTATGAACAGTATGCTCATTTCCCCCAGAACGTAGGCGCTCCATCATTTGTCTGCTTCATCACTCCTCTGTTCCCAGGGCCTAGCACACTGCCTGGGATACAGTTGCTGGTCTGTAAATATTTTTTTAATGAATGCTGCTATGAGGTTGAATCAGATGAGGATGAGAATGTTTCCTTTGGATTTGTGAATATGCCATTTGTTGGTGCCCTTGGTGAGTAGTTTAAATGGAGCATTGAGAGTAGGAGTCAGCAAAAAAGACCTGAAGGTAAAGAATTAGAGAAAACAACTGTTTTATAAGACAACTGTTGTGAAAAGGTAACTGTGAAGAGAGACGTGGGGGCTGTTGGTGGTTGGAAGAGGGTAAATGAGGTTAAGAAGACAAGTCTGTGAGGTGACAGTAATGGATATAATCCAGAGCATATTGGACAGGATTGACATTCACATGTGAGAGACATGTCCTCCCATTAGCAAGTTGGAAAATGGTGAAGAAAGTTACAAACTCAGATTGGTTGTGTAGGTCATTGTGGGGGCATGAGAGTAAAGGAGGATGAGTCAGTACCTGGTCAGCTGCCATGAGAAATTAGGCTAACCAAGTATTGGGTGGAAAAGAAGACAAGCCCTATGGAATGGAAATCCAAGAGCCTGCCTTCCAGTATATCTGTAAGCCAGGTGTTGTTGTAGTTGGGGTCCTGGTAAAAGGTGACTGTGGAAAGAGGTAGAACAGAGTGCCAAGCATTTTTGGATACATAGTGCTTAAGGATCTAATAATGTCTCCTTGCTTTAATCAGAAATAGTATTCTCTGTGCCAGGAAATCATTTGGGTTTATGATAGGAAAATTGTCCTTTTTTCCTTCCTCTCTTCTCTTCCTCTAAAAGGAGTCCATTGAGGCTGGGAGAGAGTGCATTGTTGGCCTTACACACCCAACTTGCCATCAAGATTGGATATATTCATGCTTTCAAATATTTGAGTATTTTTTATATGCTAAGCACTTTGAACAAAACAAAGTCTCTGCTTTCAACGAGCTTTTATTCTATTGTAGGGAGACAGAGTAAACAAATATATGATAAGTCAGAGTTGGGATAGCAATGGGAGATGTTCTCTCACTCTCACTCATTCTGTCCGTGTCCTGCCCTGTACAGAGGCGGTGAATGAATCCTTCTTTCTCATCTTGATGTTTTCTCTGAGCAACCTACTTGAGCCCTCCATCTATTACACACAGTGGTAACAATGTGTTTTGTTCTCTCAATTTCAGATGAGACGCCAATTATCGCAGTGATGGTGGCCCTGTCCTCTCTGCTAGTGATCGTGTTTATTATCATAGTTTTATACATGTTAAGGTGAGCATGCAAGTTAATGCTTCTCCATTCTCTTGGACTCTATTTCAGGGCCCCAGAGCCTCAAGTCCACACAGTCCAGAAGACAGTAAGGGTAAAGACAATGAATAGGATAGAGGGGATTAACTCATGATAGTACTTCTAGGATCAAAATTCTACTTAGAAATGGTTTAGAAGGTCTAAATCAGGCATATCCAGCCTGTAGCCCAAGATAGCTTTGAATGAGTTCCAACACAAATTCTTAAAACATGAGATTTTCTTTTCTTTTTTAGCTCAACAGCTATTGTTAGTGTTAGTGTATTTTATGTGTGGCCCAAGACAGTTCATCTACTGTGGTGGCCCAGGGAACCCAAAAGGTTGGACACTATGCTCTACATAGTCTTCTTTAAGACCCAGCCCCATCCCTTTGCTTCTATCTGTCCAACTCCAGCCCCCCAACTCCAATTCAACCTAAAGCCCAGGATGGTGGTTTGGAGGTTAAGGGAAGAAGCCACAGTCTGTGTTATTACTTGAAGGTGTTTTAAGATCTTCAGAACCAGCCCTATTGAAGCAACCCCTAAAAGTTCCCTGGTGGAGATGATGTACTCAATAAAGGCCTGCTTTATTCCTAGTTGGGGCTTTGTCCTCAAACTCCTCTAGGACTCCTTACCCTAGTGTGCTGAACTAAACCATGTGACTTATAGGGTTCTCCTTTCTGACTTTCAGGGTCCTCTAGATTATTACTGCTCAAACAGGGAACAAAAACAAGGAAGGGTAGCCCAAGGGAGAGAAGAGGGAAGTGTATTTGTTTTCATCCTGCTGGAGTTACTGCCCTGACTATTGGGCTCAGTTCTGCCCTTTTCTCTGGTTTAAGCTACTCTGTGTTGCTTCTCTTCTTCTGCAGGGATAAAGTGAGGAGAATCTTGTGTACCCCTATAATTTGTCATGTGTCTCCACTATTCTGTAGGAAACTTGTGGCCAGATCTGTGCCCACCCAATCTGAAGCTCTGGGCTTCTCTGATTGTACTGGGAAGATGACCAGGATTTTTGTTTTATATGGGTATTCCTATCTCCCCTCCCTATATTCTACCCACTTACTCCTTCTCCACCTGTTACGGCTGTCATCTCCAGTGAGTCCTGGAACCAGAGCTACACAGAGCCACACAAGTTAGTGTACTGTTGATGTTACCTAGATTGGATTCTAGTATGCTGAGGGTGAGCAGGAGTGCTGTGGAATGGAGCTGCCTCAGCATGGTCAGGACCTGTCTCTAAAGGAGCCTCTTTATTCAGTAAAGGAGATTTAGAAAGGCTGAATTGATAAATGGAAATACAAAGCCAATGATTGAGCTCTTCTGCCTCTGTGCCAGTTTTTCACCATGAACATTTTCTCATTAGGTTTAAGAAATACAAGCAAGCTGGGAGCCATTCCAATTCTTTTCGCTTATCCAATGGCCGCACTGAGGATGTGGGTAAGGCAGTCCTTAATGGTGTGGGAACCTTCATGGAGCATGAAATCAAGAAATTATGGGGGAAAGCTAGGATGGCTCAGTGGGTTAAGTGTTCGCTTTGCAGCCCTGGAGCCTGAGGATCGAATCCCAGGCCCTGCCCATGTGGACCCATATGCTGAACTGGTGTGTGCCCCTAGTTCAGTTCTTGCCAGGGCCTATGCAGGAGGGTCCCGGCCCAGTTCCTGCTCTGTGCAGCCCTGTGCCCACTTGTGGAGTGAAAGTATATGGAAAACTAATGCTGTCAACTATGGCGACTGCTCTGGTCCCTCCCTCTTCTCTCTGTCTATCTCTTTGTCAAAAAACAATAAAAATAAATTTAAAAAAAAAGAAAAAAGTATGGATTTTTCTATAGTAAAAGGAAAATAAAAGACTTGAAGAGAGCAGCCCTAGTTCTTAGAAGGTCAGTTCATGAAATAGAATTTTTGATTTAGTTTCCAGAAAAGGGCTGGTCCCCAGGGCACCTGACCAACCTTACCCCTTGTGCACTGCAGAACCCCAGAGCGTGCCACTTCTGGCCAGGTCCCCAAGCACCAACAGGAAGTACCCACCCTTGCCTGTGGACAAGCTGGAAGAGGAAATTAACCGGAGAATGGCCGATGACAATAAACTCTTCAGAGAAGAATTTAACGTGAGTTCTTTGCTAAGACTGGTGTGTCAGCAAGGAAGAAGGCAGACCTAAGGTTTTGGGGTACTAAACATGTTTCTAATTGGTTAAGAGGTGAGAAAATTTTTTACCAAGTTTATCTATTTCCTTTCCTATGTAATTATGGACAGGAAATGATCTGCCTCACCTATTTCATCTACCCATCTGTCTATCCATTCATCATTGCATCTGTTACTTTGTTTAGTAAATATTTATTAAGCATCTAATTTGTGCTAGATGCCAAGGATTTGCTGGAGAGCAAGAATAGATCCAGTCCCTACACTCAAAGAACTCACTGTCTAGTAGGGAAACTCCCATAACCAAGAACAAAAATAACTATAAATTGAAACAGCAATATAGGACATGGAGGACTGATGCATAGTAGTAGGAATATGTATTAACTGGTGATCTTTTAGAGTCTGGAACAGGGATCCCTGAGTGACTTAAATAGACAGTAGGAGTAGTTCACTAGAGAAAGTGAAGACCATGATAGACTACAAAACAAAGTCCTCATCTTGGGAATTTAGATTCATATTTTTTTATAACTCCCTCAGAGAAGCAGAATGTGTTTCTGAATGTACCAATTGGTGATTCCAGCCCTCTAGTTCTGATTTCAGGTTAGAACTTCCTTAACGAAATGGTGTTTTATAGGCAAGGACATTGGGGAAAGTGGGATGAGAAATGTTCTAGGCACTGGAAATGGCAGGAACAAACTCAGTAGTGAGGGTAGGTGAGGCAGGGTCACATTCAGAAAATAAGGTACCAACCAATGTCATCCCAATAAATTTAGCAATTAATAAGGGGAAAAAAAGAAAGAAAGAAAAGAAAAGAAGGGCTATGTGTGGCTGAAGGACAAAGGACTCAAGAGAGTAATAAGAGATGAAACTGGAAGAAGACTGCCAGATTGTAGATCTTATAAATTGTCATGAGACAAGTAGAACCATATACCAAGCAGATGTGTATTTAAAAAAAAAAAAAAAAAAATGCCTGGCTGCTATGTAGAGAATGGCCCATGGGGAGACCAGAATAGATTATCAGGGAATACAGTTAAAGGGCTGCAGCAATCAGAGGTGCTGATTTATTGACCTAAGGTAGTCATGATTAGGGAGAGGGAAATGAATTTGAGGACGGAGAGGAGAGTTCCAGAGTTGTCTAATTTATCAAATTGGGCATTGTTAAACCCTCATTCTTCTTAACATCTTTCCACTCAGTCATGTGTCAGCTTTGTCTCTTAGGCTAGCTCCCCTCATGATGCCAAAATGACTGCCCCAGTTCTAGGGGCCACATGGAGGTTTAAATGGAAAAAGAATGCCTGTTTTTTCCTGTACATCTCCTTTTATCAATTGAGGAAAAGTTTCTAGAGACGTTCCTTGTTATATGCTCCTTCTTAAACCAGTCATAAGCAGGGGAGAAATAGGCTTACTGCAACTGGCTGAGACTAGTCCAAATTACTTCTGTATCACATAGGGAATAGGCAGACAACCCTACAAAAATGAGAGCTCTAGTAGCAAGGAGTAGAGGAGAAATAGTTATTATCTACTTCTACTCCACCACTGAAGGGCTTAGGGGAGCAGAAAGTGATGCGGTCAGATTTGTACTCTGAGAAAATCACTAACTACAATGTGGAGAATAGATGGGAGGGAAGCAAGAGTTGAAGCAGAAGACCATTGACCAGGTAAGAATTAATGGAATAACTTGAACCCTTTTTTCTGGCTGTTGGAATAACAGCACCACTTAATATTCATTATTGATTGAGAACATTTACCTCATCCCACAAGATAGCACCCCATCATCAGCACATAGCTAGGTCTCCAATAGGCACTCTACTATTTCAGTCTATAGTGCCTACTACTTCAGGGTAAGAGGGAATGTGATCCCGTGATTGTACTACTTTTTCTGTGAGTTGAGTTCTTTGTTTGGAGTTAATATTCCATGATAAAGCCTTCTAGTAAATCCCTGGATGGAGGTGGAGTCCTAGAGGCATGGTAGGTGAATTCAGATAGCTATTGTGGTGACAGCCAATTGTCATGCTACCATGGCCATTATGTTCATGGCCTTCTTGAGCCAGCACTGGGGTAGCAAGGGAAACGGCTGAGCAACATCTTGGTTTTCATAGCATTGTGTGTCATCTGGTGAGCATACACATGGAGCATAAATATCTATCATTCTTATTCCATTTATCCACTACCCAGAGAGCAGCTTCGATCCTGACCTCCACTGTGGTAGATAGTGAGATTCCTCGCTTGAAGTTCCGTTCACTGGAAGGATTTCTCTTATACCCATTCAGAGCCATTCCTTAAGTATATTATCCCATAGCAGTCTTTACCTTCAGAACAGGCTAGCATGTCTCAGAGCCATTTGCACACTAGGCTAGACTTTCTTCTTTAGCCAACTGTTGGTATCATTGGAAAGTCAAAGGTGTCTATTAAAGGAGTGGGTGCGTGGCAAGCGTTCTGTATATACCACTTTCAGCTAATAATGGAATTCTGCTGAACATGTCCAAATTTATGGCTTATTGAATCACGTAATAGTTTATGATGGGCGGTTGAAGTCATTGGATATCTAGCGTACATCTCTATCAGAGTCCAATGCTAAACTAGTAACATGATCTAGCTGACAAAATCATGGTCTTGTCCCCAGATCCTAAAGTTTTTCATTATGATTCTCCTGCTCAGCCTTAATCAGACACTTAGGATCTACCAGCAACAATTTCCCTGTAACCTAGATCAGCTGGGGAGCCTTTTTTTTTTTTTTTTTTTTCCAGATCACTCTATAAATGAGTCATAGCAGGACACCATTATGTGATATACTCTGTCTTCGGAATCCATAATGGCCCAGCAGGCATCTCTCCTCCTTAGTGGGGATATAGGGAGGCAAAGGAGCAGCTACTTGTCCTTTATGTGTGAGGGGACATACCACAAGGCCAGCTTTCAGAAAACTTGGCTGAGATGGCAGGCCTCTGTATTTTATTTTTATGTTTAGCATATATATCTAAGATACATAACATCTTGCTCTTCAAGTCTGCTCAGCTTGATGTCATCAACATAGTTGTCAGGATGATATCTTGTGAAACAGTGAGACAAAATTACAATGAACCAGATCATACAGTCAAAATGACTTAACACTGAGGCTGCTCCTGCCATGAGAAAGGAAAACTTTTGTGTAGTCTTTGTGCACTGTAAAGGAAAGAAAACATTCACTTACCTCATTAATAACAGTATTCCAGGTACCAAGGGTTAAGTTAATCTATAGAGAGGACAATAAATATGGAAAAGCAACTGCAAATCTACAGCTCCATATGATTCTTATAATCTATTAACATTCTTTAAATCTGCCAGTCTTTTATGCTAGTCTATTCAGTAGCTTCTAAAGGGGGTAATAGGAAGCATCAGCATAGCTAATACTAGTGAGTTGGGCATTTGCTTCATGCCATCACCAAACTTAGACATGTAAATGGATTGTCTTATTATTCTGCAACTTAAGTCTTTTATAGCACTTAGAATCTCTGTGACTCACCTAGGGACTTAGCTTTTGGTAAAGAGAGATTGGTGCAGCAGCACCTTGAATTTGCTCTTGGTACTATAACAGTCCTTTTCCAAAGAGTTCTTCGGGGACCACTGTGGGTATTCTGCTGCTTGCTATAAATATCTATTCTAACCACACATTTGGAAAATAGGTAGCTTCTAATGTGAGGCCACTTCAAGCCAAAATCTTTCTATCACCTGGCCTGTAAAGGCTCCACTCTTAACTAGCATAAAATAGTGGTATTCTAGGCTTTTAGGAATTAGTTAGCTCAAGGCCAGAACCCAGTAGACCCCAAAAGGTGTATTTCCCTTTCCCCAATATAGTTACCACATAAATGGCTGCAGATTCTTAGGGGAAGATGAGGAAGAAGGTTCATGGTATATGAATGTTGATTAAGCTGAGTAAACATATCATTTTAAATGGGACAGAAAACAATGGTTCTGTTTGAAATGGTATGTATGGTCAGCCTAGTCTCACTGGGCTGAATTCATAGTGTCAGTAGGCTGACTGTATCAGTACTGTTTGAAATAGTAGAGTACTGTTTTCTGTCTCATTTGAAATGGTACATCTGGTCAGCCTAAGTGTTGTTGTGCTGTGACGGGTTTCTTCCCTACAAGTGCCTGAGAGTTGGGTGAGAAGGGGCCCTTTCGCTAGCATGGTAGTGTAGTCAGGCCCCCTCAAGTGACATGGGATGGCTGCCTCCCATTTCCATTATTGGGAGCTACACAGTGAATTATCCACAGCACAGAGATGTGTGAGCCCTGGTGACCATGGCCTCTGAGGTTCATTCTATCTCACTGAAGTCAGGAATCCCATTTTGAAGCCAGTCTCTAGCTTCCTTACTAGCACCTAGCTTCCAGCCACTAGCACCTTACTCTAGCAAAGACAGTCAGGAAAGCACTTCTGAAAGATTCCAGTGCTTTCCTCACCAGTATAGACCTTTTAGTAAAGCACATGTTGTGGATCCCATCAGGAACATGGTGAAGGTGTCAGTAGGAAGGTTAAGCCTGTTGGATCTCGTGTAGCACTGATCTCTATTTTGTGCCAAGGCTTTCTGGCTTTTCATTGTTACCTATTGAACCCAGCATTCAGTCCAGATTTCCACTGGCCAACCTAGCCTGCCATTAGAACTGTGGCCAGTTTCCTGAGCTGTAGTACTAACTGCAGAAGTTTTATGATAACTACAGATTTGGCCCTATCCTAAAATTATGCTCTTCTCTCCTTTTCTGTTGAGTTTTGATGATCCAACTCAGTGAAATCCTTCAGTTTCTTCTATTAACTCTGCTTTTCTACCTTATTTATATATTTTATACTCCAGATCATGTTATGCATGCATCATGATTATCCATGAGCAGTGAAAGGTGAGTTGTGGAGCAGTTTTCATCATGAAAGCATAAAAGATTTTTAGAAGCTGGCTTTCTCCAACTCCTCTGTTTCGGCATTTGCTTCAGTTGTCTCACCAAAGGCCCTCCTGTCTTTAACATGAGTAGCCCAGGAAAGATGTGAATTCCATTGGCATTAACATTCGGCAAACAGCAAAATTCTAAAATGTTAACATTTGGTTTAGCAAAATACATAGCACAATCATAGAAAGGTCCTAAAACTTAAACACTGTTTTTGGAGATGAGCATTTGGCATTGCAGCTGGGCTTGCTCTTGTTTTGTTAGAATATCTAATATTGTCAGTAGTAATCCTACTCCTTAATTTCAACATTTTTTCTTTTAATTGGGACTCCCCTACCTCTTTTTCACCAGTTAAAACACATTTCAGATGATTGCAAGCAATAACTGAATGCTAATGGAGTTTAGCTTCAGTTATTGCAAGCAATAACTGAAGAAACTGTTGTACAATGAGTAACTTGCTCTTTCTCATCCTGAAAATTAATAGACAGCTTCTTTCCCTTTATCTGAACACAATAATCAGGTTGGCTGGGGATGCCAGGATGGCTCAGTGGGTTGAGCACTCGTCTTGCAGCCCCAGGGTCGGAGGATCATATCCCAGCCACGGCCCGTGCAGATCTATATGCTGAACTGGGGTGTGTCCTCCATTCAGTTCTCAATGGGGCAAGGTCCATGCAGAAGGCCCCCAGCCTGGTTACTGGCCTGTGCAGCCCCATGCCCACCTGTGGAATGAAACTATGTAGAAAGCCAGTGATGTGCAACTATGGAGACTGCTCTGGGCTCTCCCCGTCTCTCTGTCAAAAACAAAAATAAATTTAAAAAAATAATAATCAGGTTGGTTGGTATCATCCATATATCTCCCATCAGTTTCTCAAATACAATTCACTTTCTGAAACTTAACTGCTAAGGTCCTTTATTTAAAAACAAAGGCAAGTGAGCTTAACTAAATTAAGCACAAAAACAAAACTGAGAAACTGGGGAAACTGGCAGAATCAAAAGATGAGATAGATTACTAACCCTGGGGCAAAGTAGGCTGTGTGCTAGTAGCTGTGGGGCCGTCTCAGGAAGCCTCTGCTGCTTTTGGAGTTTCACAATACTAGGAAAGAGAATCAATTGTCACAGTGTTGGGTCAGGTGTGACTGTTTACATCAGTCAGCCTTGGCAGGAATGTGGATAAATACAGGGCAAACACACCAATTTGTGCCTATTCCAGAATAATACTTTTATGATCATGGAGTGAGGAGGGCTTGTCTAAGCAAAACAAGATTCAGAAGTCAGAATGGAATAGATTGAAAGATAATAAATATATTTAAAATACTAAATGTCTCTATGAGAAATGACACCATAAAAAATGTAGCCAGCTGGGAGAAGTGATTTGCTACAGGTAGACAGAATTTTCCATAATATATAAAGAGCTTCTACAAACATGTGAGGAAAAAGTAAACATTGCTATAGCAAAATTGGCAATTCTTAGAAGAAAAACAAATGACCTGTAAGCGTAATAAAAAAAAAAAGCTCAACTTTATCTAGTAATCAAGGAAGTCCATATTAAAACTAACCATTATTTTGGGCCTGTTAGATATGAGAATTTTAAGATTGGTATCAAATATGGGCAAAGACACGAAACTACAAATACTGTTATACACAGGTAGGAGGAGTTTAAATTTTCATAGCATCAGAAGGATGATTTGACAGTATCAACCAAATTTTAAATGCTTACGAGTACACTATCTGACCTAACTTCTAGAACTCTGACAAATATGTATTTGTATAAGGATGTTTATTACAGCATTATTTATAATAGCAAAGAAAATAAAATGAAAAGCATATACCTGTCAAATAGCAGAATGGCTAAATGATTTCTTGCATTCATTATGAAATTCTATACTGTCATTAGAATAAAAAGATGTTGACATAGATCTCCAAGTCATACTGTTATATAGGAAAAAGCACTTTGCAGAGAACTATATATGGTATACTCTCCCTTTTTAATATAGAAAAAACTCTGTGTGTGGGTGTGGTGACACTTTTTTTTTTTTTACTGAACTGGAGGCCTCACCGCATTTGGGAAGCACACCCCAGTTCAGCATATGGGTCCGCACAGGCCAGGGCTGGGATTCGATCCTCGGTCCCCAGGGCTTCAAAGCGAGCGCTTAACCCACTGAGCCATCCCAGCTTCCCTATGACACATTTTTTAAAGTCTGGAAGAATGCTATGAACTGTGAACAGTGGGTTATCTATGGGATGGCTAGAATATAGGAGAGACATAATAGGAAACTTCTTCTGAATTATTTGACTTTTTTTTTTTTTTTTACAACAAGCATGTTCTTTTTATAACATTTTTAAAAGCAGAGGTGGTTGTTTTTTTTAATATGGTAAATCAAGCTAATGGAGTTTAGCTTTAGGATGTACTTATAACTATAGCATGTAGAATAAAGAGTTGATGTCCCCAACTTTGAGCTATGCCAAGAATCTTGTGATCAGGTCTTTGTGAAAAGGGATAACACTAAATAGGAAGTTGTTCTGGAGAAAAACTGGACCATAGGCATGAATAACACAAGGAACAATAGGCATAGAAAATGACAGCTGTTTTCAGATATTTGACAGGCTCTAAGAAGAGTGTATAGCCTTTTTATGAACTTCATGGTTGAAAGTTCCATGCAATGGCTTTTATCCTACGATTGTAAGCTGGAACTTTTTTATTGACTAGCTTTTGTCTTAGAAGGAAACATTGAATTTGTTTAAAACAAACACTTTGAAAAGCTACTTACTGAAGTCCCTAGCTATTCAAGGTTTAAAAAGAAACAAAAATTTAGCTAGTTTGTAAGAAGCAGGGAATAGGGAGAGAAAAAAGAGGGAATGAGGTAGAGATTGAGATGGTTAAAATCTATGAATTGCAAGATGTGACACTCCCCTACATCTTCAGTAGAAACAGCTTAATTCTTAGATTTCCATATGAAAAAGCATATGTGTAATCTGGTTACAGGACTGTTTGGTATCTGAATAAGGTAGATAGCATCTACATTGATTAGGTGTCTCTAAACAAATGCTTCAGAGCCAAAGGCCTATAGGTATTAGTAGGTACTATGTCAATGGTTTGGGAACTCAGCAGTCCAAGGAATTGGAGGTTCAGGATTTTCAAGGGACATAGAAGGCTCCAGCTGACCTCTGGGTTGGTTTTACACTAGTCAGTATAAGGGAAATACAAAAGAAATGATGCATCTGGGTGTTGAGTCCTTCTAAACAGAACTGTTCCAAGATGAGATGATCTGCCTTGGAAGGTAGTAGTAGATTGCCTATTACAGCAGACTAATCAGGCACTGGTGACTATTAGGTGAGAGTATTTAAAAGGAGAATCAAACTTAAAAGTGAATGAATGAGATTCATCCTGTACGGGAGATCTTAGGTGGCATAGTGAGGCAATTAAAGATATGAAAGGTATTAAGGATTAAAGAGGAAGAGAAAAAATAAGCATTTTTCACTGAGGAGAATATTGTCCTCAGAGAAATAAATAATCAGACAAATTATTAGAATTAGTAAATTATTTTCACAAGATTGATAGATACAAAAACAGCTTTAAAAATTAATGCATTTCTGTGTGTAAGCCACAATCAAAATCTAATAATTTTTAAAAGGTGGCCATTTACAGTAGCATCCAAAATGTAAAGTACCTAGGAATAACTAACAAAATGCTTACAAAATCTTTAGAGAAAATTATAAAAATGTTTGTCAACAGTAAAGAAAAAAGCCTAAATTAGTAAAGAGATGAGATCAATGGATTAAAAGGCTCAATACTGTAAAGATGTCAATTCTCCCCAAACTGATATGTAGATTCAATGCAATTCCAATAAAAATCCCAACAGGTTTTTTGTGGAACTTGACAAGCTGATTCTAAAATTTATATGGAGGAGAAACATTCAAGAATAGCCAAGACATTCCTGAAGAAGAAGAACAAGGTGAGGAGACCTGCCTTACCAGATATAAAGAATTATTATAAAATTAAGACAGTTGTATATTGGCACTGGGAGAGACAGAATGACCAATGGAATAAAATAGCCCAAAAGCAGATCTATGTATAAATAGAAGCCTATTTATGACAGAAATGCTGTTGTAATTTTGGTGGGGGGAAAGATGGTCTTTATAATAAGTAGTGCCGGGACAGTTGGGTAACCCTATTGGAATAAATGAAATTCAATTCTTGTCTCAACACAGAAATCAATCCCAGTTGGTGTGAACTCTGAAATTTAAAGAACAAAATGATGAAACAGAGGCAGTAATATAGAAAAATATACTTATAATTCATGTAGAAAAGGATTCTTAAGACTTAAAATGTTAATGAAAGATTAGTCAACTTGAGTATATTAAAATACAAAATTTCTATTCATAAATAGATACCGGTACCATAAAGAAAATGAAAAGGCAGTTCACAAACTTGGTGAAAAATATTTGTAACTCATAACTAATGAGACAGAATTATTCAGAATATATAAAGTAAAGAACTCCTACAAATTAATAAGGAAACAAACAAGCAGTCCAGTAGAAAAATGAGGAAAGTACTTGACTAGGTACTTCGCAGAAGAGGAAAACCTTTTGACCAGTAAACTGCGGAAAGACGGTGAACCTCATTAATAATCAGAGAAATGTAAATTAAGTCTACATTTGATACATTAAAAATATGGCAGTAACAAACGTTGATGAGGATACAGAACAACTGGAAAACTACGTTTCTGGTGGGAATATAAATTGGTGTACAGTTACTACTTTGAAAACAATTGGGCATTCTCAGATAAAGTTACAGACACTCTCATACCTAAAATTCTTGGACATGTACAGGAAGAAACACATGCCAATTAGGCTCAAAGTAAAATTGAAGTAGGGATTGCTAACTGTAAACAACCATCATCAAACATCAGTAGCAGAATAGATAAATAAATGTTGACATGGCTTCAAAAATGGAATACTACAAACTAGTTAAAAGTGAATTAACTTTGGCTACATGGAACCTGGATGAATATTCAGAACATAATTCTGGGCAAAAGAAGTTACCACTTGATTATTTCATTTTTATCAAAAAAATAGACTGAACAATAAAAATATATTATTTCTGGATATAAAGTGTATAGGATACAAATAAATTAAAGCAAGGTAATGATAAACAAAAATTCCAGGTTTACTTGTGAGAGAAGAAGAAAAAGCAGCATATGATGAGGGAAGGGCCCAAAGAGAACTTCTAAGTTGAATTGTGTGATGGACATATTTTTATTTTTATAAATATAAGGATTGAAAAAACATTTTTTTAAACTGACATTAAAAAAATTATTTGTACATAGCCTTGCTTCCATTAAAGGCTTAATTAATCAAGGAATGAAATGATCTTTGATACCACCTAGTGTTTCTAGAGAATTTAACGTTTTATAGCCTAATGCAGCTGTTGGTTTCTAGCTTTCTAGGCTAGATTTTTGAGAATAGAAACTAAAAGGAGTAGGATTCCCCTTGTTTTCATCCCTAACATAGTTAAGTTCTTCATTTTAACCAAGTATGACCCTTTGCACCTAGCACCATGTTCTCTAGGGCATGCCTATTTCTCTTGACAAACAGTGGCTCCTGTTTCTTCCTATCTTTCCTTTTAGGAGCCTTAGCCTAGCTGGACACTTAGCTTTTCTTCATTATAACTGTGGGGAGCTAGGGATTCTTCTAGGAATGTGAGGTATGGTCATTGTTATTACTGACCTTTCAGACTATTTGCAAGAGCCTTTTTGTCACTACCTCTGTTCTACATCATTTTAGACAAGGAATGCACAGGGAAAGTAATGCCTCTGGGTTAGTCATGAGGGCTTTAAAAACTTGTATCGCATCCTGCCCTGAACCAGGGTAGAAACCTGTGGAAATCTAACCTATCTGGGTGAGGGGAAGCAAACTGTCGGTGAGTTGGGGAATTCTGGTCTTAAGTAGGGTCTCCATTCCATGTGCAAGAGTCCAGCCCAGTATACTTATTTCCTCTTTATGTATTGGTAGCACAGGGTCTAAGGAAATTGCCTCTCTTAGTGAAATAACATGCAGAATCTCCTGGGTTTTAACTCTGAAAGGAAAATCTCTTGAGTAAGTGAAGGCAGATGGACTATGAGACCCTGAATCCCTTTATTTTAGGATCTTATTTTAATTTCTCCTACCACTGTCTTGCTGGTTCTCAGGATATATATTTGTTCCTTTCTTAAGATTTTGCTTCCATCTGGCAAAATTGGTTCCTTTTAGGCTGGCATTTTTTTTATTTAATCATACATTTGATTATGAAAGCTAGAAACCTGAGTCATCCTTCATTTCTATCTCTTTCTCTCCCTAGCCTACCTTCATCTCTAAATCTAGTAACTCTAACTCCAGAATATACCTCTAATGTTTCTATTTCCTTTCACCATTATCTTTCCATGTTTTTATTCTTGCCTTCCAGTTCATTTTCCACTTAGAAACCGGAGTGATTCTGTAACATGTATGTTGGATTACAGTTTTTAAAAAACCGTGAATGGTTTCCTCATGCACTTAAAATTCAAGCTCCTTCTTCAGAGACCTGTGTGGAGATATTGTGAGCTAACCTTGCCAGGTTCATCTCCTTTCACTTCCCCTTGCCACCCCACCAACCACACTTTCTGCATAACAGGCTCACTGACTATTCAGTTCTTCACACAAGCCAAGCCTTCTCTCCTGCCTCTGGGTCGTCATAGATACTCTTCTGTGCCTGGAATACTGTTTTCCATACTCATCCTTCCTCTTAGAGTCCTACCCCTTGATGTAAATTTGAGTATATGTTCTCTAACAGTATTTTGTTTCATTGCATTATCATGGTATATAATTTTATACTCATTTTGTTTAATGTCTGTCATTCACCCACAAGTTTGTATTGTCCGTGAGAGCAAGAACTGTAATATGATTGATTCACCGCTGTTTGCTCTGTACCTAGCTCAGTAACTAATAGGTACACAATATATATTTGTTGAAAGGATGAATAAAAAATAATATATGAGGGGATGCCAGGATAACTCAACAGGTTGAGCACTTGCCTTGCAGCCACCAGGTCCGGGGGGTTGACTCCTGGCCCTGCCCCCAGCCCATGCAGACTCACATGCTGAACTGTGGCACGCAGCTGGTAACTGCCAGGATGGTGGCAAAGGTTCTTTGCCTCCCATTAGGGAGGCCCCCAGTTCATTTCCGCTCCATGGGATCCCATTTTCATCTGTGTGTAATGAAACTATGTCAAAAAAAAAACGAATGATTTGCAACTGTGGAGGCTGCTCTGGGCCCTCCCCCCGATCTCTCTGTCTCTTTCTGTCTCTCTCACCTTCTCTCAAACAATAAAATAAAGAAAAATAATATATGAACTATAATTTACTGAACTCTTTCCCTGTTGCCGAATACTAAGGTTGTTTTCAGTTTTGCGTCATTCTAAACAATGATGAAGTAAATAATTTGAATATAGAGTTTTTTACTTTAGGCTAGATTAGAAGTGAAATTGCTAGGTCAAAGAGTATGAATTTTTTTAAGGCTCATAAAACGTATTTCCAAATCACTTATCAGAAAGGTTGTCTAGGTTGAAATTTTAAACTATTTTCCGTTTTCTTTCTTAGTTTTTAATATATGGAATGTATGAGAAGAAAACAGTTTAAATAATAATTGTTTAGCTTCCCACTCCTATGAAATTAATTTATTAAATGCTTATTCTGTGCCAGACATGAGATTATCTAATTTACTCCTTATTTGGCAGATACTAGTATCACAGTTTTATAGATGAGGAAACTTGGACCTAGAAAGTTTAACAGATTTGCTTAATCTAGACTATTTTATATCAAACCATTTATACTTACCCACATACCTGCTTAATATAAATTTGCTCCAAAACTGCTACAGATTCAGTGTCACCTCACCTACAACCTTTGTTTTCTAACTGCTAAATCCATGTGAATGCCTGCCCTCCCACCCACCTGCCTGTCCTTGCTTCCGGGAAGCTGCATAATTCTAGAGGCTAGGCTGCCATGCCACCTTATCAGGGTCCCAGAAAGAACCTAACTCATCTAACCATCTAGTGACCTCCTATGTAGTTCACTCTGAGATGCATCTCTCATATTTGCATGGTAGTTAGCTTGGTGATAAACAGCTCATCCCTTCAGTTATATCCCCACTTCTATTTATAAGGGTGGTCCATTTTGACCCAGCATTATAGCAGGCCCCCAAGCACATAGTGATCATATAAAGAGCATGTGCTTAACTTATATTAATAGTAACAGGAAGGGCATTCTGCCTCTTGGGGATTGGATTCTTGGTGGTAAACTCTAAGAAGCTTGCAGGCTATTTGGAGAAGAGGTGCACTCTGTGTTAGGCTGTAGGTATTCACCTGGGGCCTTTCCTCCCAAGAAAAGATAGAATTTGCTGCCAGGTCAGGGTTTGGTGTAGAAGTTCGCATGTTAGATGTTTATCCCTGTTGATAACTTCTCTAATTTCTCTTAACCTTTCAGGCTCTTCCTGCTTGTCCTATCCAGGCTACCTGTGAAGCTGCCTCCAAGGAGGAAAATAAGGAAAAAAATCGATATGTAAACATCTTGCCTTGTGAGTATTTGATGGTTTCTTGGAATGTAACCTGAAACTACATCCCTAGTTAGTATTTCTGAGACTGAGAAGAATCTTATGATTAACCATAGGAGGATTGGTAATAAGAGTAGAGTCAAGCCTTCAGTCAAGCTGAAATTGCCTTTATGTGGTTCCTGGGGTGACCACAGGTGCTCACAAAGTCACCTGTGGTGCTTGACCAGGTTTTTTTGTGTGTGTCAAGCCTAAAGTTTCTAGGTTAAGAAGAGTAGTTTCACTTAAGACCAAATAGGAAATGGATTGTTGTTCTGGGTTTTTTATACTGCTCATTGCAAAGAAATTTCAGTAGTGTTCTCTTCATAACCCCTTCCCAGAGTTGGCCATTACTAATCACTTGATCTGTACCCTAACAGATACTTTTCAGGCCAGTGATCTCCAGAGTGTGATATGTATAATCCCATGGGATATGAGAACAAAATGTTTGATCTTTGCTTTATTTTTATAATTGCTTTGAGATACACACACACACAAAATTCGTTCTTTTAAAAAATTTTGTTGGGAAGCTGGGACGGCTCAGCAGGTTAAGTGCTCATTTTGCAGCTCAGGGGACTGAGGATAAAATCCTGGCCTCAACCCATGTGGACCCATATTCTAAACTGGGGTGTGCTTCCCATGAGAAAGGCCCCCAGTTCAGTTCTTGCCCCCCAGTTCAGCCCCTGGCACAAGGGGGCATGCTTCCCATGCGGGAGGCCCCCAGCCCAGTTCCTGCCCTGTGCAGCCCCTGCCCACCTATGTGGAACGAAACCATTTCAAAAACTGATGACATACAAGTATGGAGACTGCTCTGGACCCTCCCTCTTCTCTCTCTATGTCTCTATCTCTCTCTGTCTCCATCAGAAACAATAAAATCTTTAAAAAAAAAAAATCTTGGTATAATTTTGGGTGCGTAATATATTAGGGACCACTATACTAGGCATTTATAGATACTTGTCTCTTTGTGTATGAATGTGTGTATGTGCTATATATATATTTTTTAATTAATTGGTATACTGTATACACTCTACGCTGACTTTTAACAGTACCGGTATGTATTGGTAATTCATCTGTTGAAAAACAAGAGTGTATTCAGTTTCTATTTTAATCACTTGCTTACTATTTCATATTGTGGATATATCTTTATTTAATTAGTTCCCTAATGATGGTTGAGATGTGTCTAAATTTTTGATGTTATAAATAGTTCTGCAGTGACATATTGATATGTGTATGTCCGTGTACATGTAGGTACAAATGTCTCATCTGGCCTGGTTGCATCAGAACAAGTGATAAATAAAATTGAATATAACTGAAATATTAATTACTGTTTTTTCTAGATGACCACTCTAGAGTTCATCTGACACCAGTTGAAGGAGTTCCAGATTCTGATTACATCAATGCTTCATTCATCAATGTAAGGAACTCAAGCTTTTCACATTATTACCTCTTACAGTCACTGCCTGCCATCTACTGGTTTTTTCCCAATTTCACATTAGGAGCAGTATTTGTCATTTCAAATTTTCTCTGGGGGATCTAATTTTCTTAAAGTGACTGAAAAAAATTTTAAGGTCAAATAGATAGTTTAAAGTATATTCTTTTTTTTTTCTTTTCTTTTTTTTTTATTGTTTTTGACAGAGAGAGAGAGAGATACAGAGACAGAGAGAAGGGGGAGGGCCCAGAACAGTCTCCATGGTCGTACATCATTGGTTTTTCCACACAGTTTCTTTCCACAGGTGGGCGCGGGGCTGTGCAGGGCAGGGACTGGGCCAGGGTCTTACCCCAGTGAGAACCAAACCGGGGGCACTCCCCAGTTCAGCACATGGGTCCGCACGGGCTGGGGCTGAGATTTGATCCTCTGTCCCCAGGGCTGCAAAGTGAGCGCTTAGCCCATTGAGCCATCCCGGCTTCCCCTAAAGTATATTCCTAATGTTCACTCTGTCATCATTCCCAAAGGTTTCTCATGTAGAAATCTGAATCTATGTGATCTATAAGAGTCAGTGAATACTTTATTGAGCTTATTCATAAAACTAAGAACAGGGAAAGCCGGGAGGGCTCAGCAGGTTAAGCACTCACTTTGCAGCCCTGGGGACAGAGGATCAAATCTCAGCCCCAGCCCATGCGGACCCACATGCTGAATTGAAGTGTGCTTCTCATGCAGGAGGGTCCCAGTTTGGTTCTCACCCCCCCAGTTCTGCCCCTGGCTCGAAGGGGCACGCCTCCCATGTGGGATGCCCCCAGCCCAGTTTGTGCTCTGCACAGCCCCTGCCTACCTGTGTGGAAGGAAACCATGTTGAAAACTGATGACATACAACTATGGAGACTGCTCTGGGCCCTCTCCCTTCTCTCTGTCTCTCTTTGTCTCTCTCTCTCTGTCTCTATCAAAAACATAAAGTAAATCTTTAAAAAGAAAAGAAAACAGGGAAGCCGGGATGGCTCAGTGGGTTAAGCACTCACTTTGCAGCCACGGGGACCAAGAATCGAATCCCGGCCCTGGCCTGTGTGGTCCCATATGCTGAACTGGGGAGTGCCCCCAGTTCAGTTCTCACCAGGGTGAGACCCTGGCCCAGTTCCTGCCCTGTGCAGCCCCGCACCCACCTGTGGACTGAAATTATGTGGAAAAACCAATGATGTGCAACTATGGAGACTGTTCTGGGCCTTCCCCCTTCTCTCTGTCTCTGTATCTCTCTCTCTCTCTCTGTTAAAAACAATAAAAATAAATTTTTTTTAAAAAGCAAAGAAAAGAAAACAGAACAAAAGTAGACCTTACCATCTATAGTAAAAGTAATAGAGAATAGGACAAGAATATCTGACACAAGGGGATATCAGGGGATATAGCTCAGCAGTTGAGCGGTTGCCTTGTAATCATGAGGTCCAGGGTTCAATTCCCGGCCCAGGCCCATGCAACCCCATATGTGGTAACCACCAACATGGCTCAAAGATGAAGGTTATCACCTCCCATGCTGCAGCCCCAGGTTCAGATCCAACCCCGTGTGACCCCACATCCACCTGTGTGGAATGAAACTATGTCATAACTAATGATGTACAACTATGGAGACTGCTCTGGGCTCTCTCCCCTTCTCTCTGTCTTGGGCTCTTCCCCCTTCTCTCTCAAACAAAAAAAGAGTCTCTGATACCAGGTAAGTTTGGTTTGTCATGCTTACCATGAATCAAGTCCTGAGGGAAGAACTGGCCTGGGGGAAGTGGCTAGTTGAGAAAGAGTTTGCAGAGAGAGAGAAGAAAGAAAATGAGAACATGCTGAATGGAATTTGTACATCTATATTCATAGCAGCATTAATCACAAAAACCAAAAGGTAGAAGCTACCCAAGTTTCCACTAACAGATGAATGAATAAACAAAATGTGATACAAACCTACAATTGGATAATTCAGTAAAAAGGAAGAAAATTTTGACACATGCTACAATATGGATGAACCTTGCAGACATTATGCCAAGTGAAATAACCCACCAGCCTCTGCCAAGCACACTAATCAAGAGGTGCTCATGATTAAGACAGAAGGAGACCAAGAGAGGAGCATCTCAGTGGGCATGGAGGAAGCAATTGGTGGTCATTAGGATTAAGTATAATACAAGTTTGGAGTTAGAGTATAGGGGCAGACAATGTCCTTTGCTGAAGCAAATTGAGGCCATTTGTCATAGGCTGACAGTTAACACTTACCAAACCCCTTTTCTCCCCAACTTTCTTGAGGTATAGTTTGTAAACCAAAAATTCATCCACCTAAAGTGTAGAATTCACTAATTTTTTTTTTATTTTATTTTTTCTCTTAAAGATTTATTTTATTGATTTTTGACAGAGAGAAACAGAGACAGAGAGAGACAGAGAGAAGGGGGAGGGCCCAGAGCAGCCTCCATAGTCGACATTAGTTTTCCATATGTTTCACTCCACAGGTGGGCACAGGGCTGCACAGGGCAGGAACTGGGCCGGGAGCCTCTCACATAGGTCCTGGCAAGAACTGAACTGGGGGCACACCCCAGTTCAGCATGTGGGTCCGCATGGGCCGGGGCTGGGATTCGATCCTCAGTCCCCGGGGCTTCAAAGCAAGCGCTTAACCTGCTGAGCCATCCCAGCTTTCCCCACTAATTTTTTTTAATCAAGTTTACCATGTTATGCCACCATCACTCTCATTGTTTTAGAACATTTTTAACAGCTCCACTGAGATGTAATTTGTATACCATGATTTTCATCCATTTAAAGTTTACAAATCAATGATTTTTTTAGTACATTCACAAATATGTGTGTCCATATTCAGTCAGTTTTAGAACCTGGGGATGCTGAGATGGCTCAGCGGATTGAGCTCTTGCCTTGCAGTCCCAGGGTGCAAGGATCAAGTCCTGGCCCCGGCCCATGCAGACCCATGTGCTGAACTGAGGTGTGCTTCCCATGCAGGAGACCCTTGGCCCGGTTCCCTGGCCCCTTCCCACCTGTGTGGAATGAAACCATGTCAGCTCTCCTCCTCCTCTCTGTCTCTCTCTGTTGGAACAATAAAATAAATCTTAAAAAAAAAAAAGTTTACAAATTTGTGTTGGGCCACATTCAAAGCCGTCCTGGACCACAAGTTGGACAAGCTTGCTTTAGAACATTTTGCTTACGCAATAAGAATTTTCTTGTCCATATACAGTTAATCCCCATTCTCACCCTGGCAACTACTTACAAGCCTTTTTTGCAGAGAACTAAAGATCACATGTGGGTCTTGAAGGGAAGTGGTACCAGGCACCATGGAATGGTGGCAACATTCAGTAAGGAACAGGACTTGTGGTTGGGGGAACACATAATGTGTGAAAGTGAACTTGACATTGGTCACAAAAGGAGAAGAAACAGGCATTGGCATAGTTGGCAAGCAGGCTTCCAGCCTGGAGTCTCAGGAGCGACTAATTTCCTCACTTTTAGATGTCTTAAGAGCATATAGATCCCTTGGTGGGGAGTGGGGGAGGGATGGGTTGTCTGTGCTAAACTGGTTGGAATGTAGCTACTACCTAGTGTCAGCTGGGATTTTACTTTTGGAATCCAAAATCATCTCCCAAACCAGGGAGCTATATTGATCAATATAACACAAGGACGATCAGTAGTTTTGCATCATTCTAATTACACTTTCTGGTTAAACACTGCCACCATATCACTGTAGGCATGTGTTCATGGGAGACATATGGCGCACACTGATAAAGATGGGACAGGAAGCACTTTGGGGCTGGGCCCTCCAACCATGCCTTCAAGCTAATCATGGCCCACATGCTCCAGTGAGAATTTAGCAATGATTTCTCATGGAGCATGGATATGACATGGCTTAATATACTCTTAAGAGCTTCTCAGTTTTAATTATAAGTTTAGTACTAAAGCAGAATGCAATATCCTGAATTGAGGCTATCTCAGTTTCTGTCTTCTAATGATTAAAAACATTTGCAGAAACTTAAATTCTTCTTAGTAAACATTTTAGCAAGCTTCTTGGTGCTGACTCTAAATATGTCTCTCTCCAGGCCTACAGCTTTCTCCTGTGCAGGGAGGTAACACTGCCATGCCCCTCTTTGAACTAGAATGGGAAGTGGCTTTTCAGATTCAGGCCTCTCCTGTAGTCTGCCACTGCCTTGCAGACTTGTATTAATATTTCACATTGTCACCTTGGTGTGACCTAGTGTCCTGTCCTTGAAGCTACCTCCCTCATTGCCTTTTTTTATTGCTTACAATCTTTAAACCAAATGATTTTTCACCTATGTAGGACTTCTCCAGTGTACACTACATTTAAACAATGAGGTTGGAAGGATGTATAACTAAAATAATACAGACTGAAAAAGGAAGTTACTGCCAGTTGTCAGAAGCTTTGTTTTTTTTGCTGCTTCCATTGCCTGTAGTGGAGAACCTTATTGTTAAACAATGGAAGCTTACCTACTATACCCACAGGCTATTCCCGGAAGGCTTTTGCATCTGGGTAAAGCATCATCAAGAAAATAACTTTTGGGGAAGCCGGGATGGCCCAGTGGGTTAAGCGCTCACTTTGCAGCACCGGGGACCAAGGACCAAGGATCGAATCCCGGCCCCGGCCCATGCAGACCCATATGCTGAACTGGGGAACCCCCCCAGTTCAGTTCTCTCTCTGTCTCTGTATCTCTCTCTCTCTCTCTCTCTCTCTCTCTCTCTCTCTCTCTCTCTCTCTCTCTCTGTCAAAAAAAATAAAATAATAAAAATATAAATATTTCAAGAAAATAACTTTTGCCTTCCTAGTGTGGTCTAGCTTCATCCCTGGAACCACCACATATGTTTCTACCATGAAGGGTCATATCCATTAACACTTAAAACCCATATTGTCAGTCTCTTGAGAAAGTATCAGAAACAGGCTCTAGCCTAAGATTTGGATAGTCTTCATTAATAATTTACTTAGAGAAGACTACCAAGTTCATGTATTCTTTGATTTGAGCTATCCAAAGCTAATTCCTTAGAAATTTCAAGAATGGAAATAGTTGTTAATTGCCTGGACCTTTTCAAAAAGGAAGCTTTGTTAACCAGTTGGGAGTCTGTTGAATTTCATTGCAATCTATTTTTTACTTTCTTTTTCTTCCCCTTCCAGGGCTACCAAGAAAAGAATAAATTCATTGCTGCACAAGGTAAAGTAATGATAATTTTCTACTCTTAGTCTTAACTATGAGCTCATAGTGGGTTTAGGTTATTTCTTCCAAATGCTAAATAGATTAATCAGAATGCAGCAACCTTTTTGTACTTACTACTATCTAAAAGAAATATAATCTGGGGATGCCAGGATAGCTCAGCAGTTGAGTGGTTGCCTCGCAATTGTGAGGTCTGGAGTTCAATTCCTGGCTCCAGCCTGTGCAGCCCCATATGCTGAACTGTATGCAATGCAACTGGTAACTGCTGATATGGCTTGGCAGCGAAGTTTTTTGCCTCCCATGCAGGAGGCCTCCAGTTTAGTTCCTGCCCCATGCAGCCCCACATCCACTAGTTTGGAATGAAACCATGTCACAACTATGACATGTACAACTATGGAGACTGCTCTGGGCCTTCCCCTCTTTCTCTCTCTCTCTCTCTCTCTCTCTCTCTCTCTCTCTCTCTCTCTCTCTCTCTCTCTCTCTCTCACCTTCTCTCAAAATTAATTAATTGGAAAAAAAATGTAATCTCTCTTACATGTGTTATAACTAAGCCTTCTCCTTGATGATTTAGTATCCAGGTCCTATAAAGGATGTCCTTTTGTAAATGTGCACAAAAAGACAGAAGGCTACACTCACACGCACACTCCAAAAACAAACAAACCAAAAAATGTGATCTAATGATACCCTGTATCTTTGGGCCCTTTGGGAGCATTGGCTTCTAGAAGCCAGGCTGCTCAGAGTTCAAATTTGAAATCAACCTTCAGAGAGGATTGGCCACCTCAGGGTCCAGACTGGCTCATCTCTTCCCTCCATTCATGGACCTGAGCTTCTCTGTTATTCCCAAATAAGTGGTTTAGGAATCCTCAGAGCAGGGACCCTGTGCTGTGGTCCTATACATGCTCCGTACACATTCCCACAACCTGCTGTTCTAACAGACTCTTGGGAGTCTAACAAAAATATTTTTATATTTGCAACATTGAAAAGTATTTGATGTTATGATCTATTTAAGCCCATTTATTTAATCACTCAAAAAATATTTATTGACCATTCATTATGTGCCAAGCACTGGCCTAAGTGATGGCAATATGTTGGGGAATAAAGTGAGATATGGTCCCTGCCTTTTTGGAGCCTTTCGTTGGTAGAGAATAGTTTATAGCTAAATTAACAAGAAATTTTGATAAGTAGTTGTGCTCTTCTGTATGGTAGTCAATAGTCACAATGTGGCTATTTAAAATTAAATTTTTAATTAAAGTTAAAAATTAGTTCCTCAATTATACTAGTCATATTTTAAGGCTCAGTGGCCACACGTGGCTAGAAGCTACCATAGTACCGTATTTTTCACTCCATAAGACGCACCTGACCTGCCTGGACCCACTCTCCTTCCATGCAGTCCCTGCTTTCTGATCTGGCTGCAGGCTTCCCCACGGCATCGTTAAAGTCCCCAACGTGCACTCTTCTTTGCAGTATTCGCTCCATAAGATGCACACACTTTTCCCTCCACTTTGGGGGGGTGGGGGGTGGGGAGTGCGTCTTACGGACTGAAAAAGTACGCTAGTTCTGATATAAAACATTTCTATCATTACAGAAAGTTTTATTAAGCAGTACTGTATAGACATAAAATAGAGAAAAGCCTTAGTTCCTCCTTGCCCTTGTAGTCTCCCACTGGGGCCTGGCATTTGCCTAACCAAGCCCTGCATTCCCTTCCTCTAGCCATCTGTCAATTCGTATCTGTACTCAGTTCAGCCACCACCTACTCGGTGATGATTTTGGCACCAGCAACCTTGTGCAATCCCTTCCTCTCGTTATTTGCCATGGGGCTTTGTTGATGCTAAAATATTTAATATAAGGTAACCTGTGACTTCTTGGTGCAACATTTCTCAGACTCCCATCCTCTTGAACCTCTCCACAACCCTTCACACTCCTTAAAACTCTCCATTATTTCCTGACATTCAATTATCTTGATTTTTCTCATTTTTCTAAATATTTCTTCTCTGACTCTTATTCTTCATTCTGCCCCTTACATGTAACTTCTCCCCAAATGTGTGGATAACTGCTTCCTTGAAACTCCATCTTTTCCATGACACTATTTTCTTTCATTTCTCCTGCCTCTCCATCTGCTCCTTAGTCTCCTTCCCAGGCTTTTTATTGGTTCTGAGCTTGAATAATGCTGAAGATCAGATCCCCAGCATTCTCTCTGTCTGACCCCTTCTTTTCTCTGTATTCTCTTCGAGAGACCTTATCTAAAACCTACCTGACTGGTTGCTGCCTTTCTTGAGCTCCTAAGCTAGGCTTGGGCAGACTTTTTCAAGGCAAGGGCTACTTCTACAAGGGCCCGCTGATAAATTTTGCTTCCACTGTAATACTTTTTGTTACATGAGACATAACTGGGTATAACCAGTTCTGTGTTGTCACATGGTTATCTCCCCTCCATCATTCTTGACTTTGCACACAAAGATGCTAACATTTTTCATCCAGTGCACATTAAATAGAAGAGTGTTCCATTTAAAACAGTCAACATGACCTTCCCAGCCAAGACCTGAGTAACAAAAAATGTAATAGAGGCAAAATTTATCAGCCCACCCTCGCAATTTTCCCCAATTGTTGCAGTCCACTAGCTAGCTATTTTCACTTGCACAAGTACATACAGCCAACTCAGTTATGAAGAGGCAGTTTTCACCTCTAGCAGCTGTACATGAAAAGCATAAAGAAAATGTGTTTCTTTTTTTTATATTTAGCTGCCTAGTCACTAAGCCCTGATATAATGTGACATCCGCTACTATACTTTTTTCTTAATTCAGGCAGTCACCCCAAAATTGCGTGGTGGCCCAGTGGTGGACTGTGATCAATGTCTTAATCAACCCTGTCCTAAGCCACATTTGCAAACTAATTTTATACACCTCTATTTGGATACCCCCATGTACCATTTAGATTCAACATCAGAAATGTTGAACATGACTCTTCCTTAGCCCCAAACTGCCTTCCTCCTGTATTCTCTGGTCATTACCATGATTGGGATGTAAATCTACTTAATCAAAGAAGCCAGGTTTGGTGTCATCCATATATATCAGACCTATCCCTTAATCTAAATATGACTAGTCCTGTTGTTTCTCCAAAATCTGTCTTCTCTGACACACTGCCTTACTCCTTTCTGTTTTTTTCTTCCAGCTCTGTTAGGGATAGCCTACCAACTGATCCCTTTAGGCCCCACCCTTGTTCCTTGCATTTCTTCCACCAGAATGGCCTTTGTTTATGCAAAACTTTTGTCAGGACTCATTGAAAATTTTATAATGATTTTCCATTATCTGTAGAATAAGCCTTTCTTAGCCTGGCCTCCACCCGTTTACATTCTTGTACCTTATCTGTCTTTCCAGCTCCATCTTCTACCACTCCATGCACTCTACACAATAGCCTCACTGAGGGGAAGCTGGGATAGCTCAGCGAGTTAAGCACTCGCTTTGCAGCCCTAGGGACCAGGGATAAAATCCCCGCCCCAGCCTGTGTGGACCCATATGCTGAACAGAGGTGGGCTTACCATGCAGGAGGCCCCCAGTTCAGTTTTTGCCCCTTGGTTTGGCCCCTGGCTCGAGGGGGTGTACTTCCCATGCGGGAGGCCCCCAGCTCAGTTCCTGTCCTATGCGGCCCCCACCCACCTGTGTGGAATGAAACATGTTGAAAACTGATGATGGGCAGCTATGGAGACTGCTCTGGGCCCTCCCCCTTCAGTCTGTCTCTCTCTGTCTCTATCAAAAACAATAAAATAAATCTTTGAAAGGAAAAATAGCCTCACTGAGCTCCTTACATCTCCTTTCAGGCGTCTTATGCTCTTTCTTGCTGCTAGCACCCCCTGTACCTCTGCCTGGAATACTTCTCCCAATGCCCCCTTTCTGAACTCATCTACCTGATCTACCTCCTCCAGAGACTTTACTGACCAACAAAACAATTCCCCTCTACCTTTTTTTGGCATGCATCCACTTCTAAAAATATTTTTGCCCAAGGGAATACAAAGTTTGAGGAAGTCAAAAGGTGTTACAAGCCATATAAAACAGTTCTCCTTTCTCCCTTTACTTTTTAAGTCTAATGAAACCCTTTTTTATCTATTGATTTCTTTTTATGGTAGATGATAATTTATTTAATTTTCTTATAAACTATTTCACACTTAATCAGACAGACACATATATGCATGTCTCTTTTCCCCATTCTCCCAATAGATTTAAATTACAGTTTGGAGTTAAGATAACATTTGTTATTTACACTGTTATTACTATACCAATATTATTCACAGCTGAAGCACATAATATTGTGTGATTTTTTCCTTTCCTAAGAGTTAATAATTGCCCTTTTTTTCCTATTCACTTAGTTTTGTATATAACTAGCACTGATTTTTTTCTCCCCCAAACTCTTCTCTGTAAGTATGTATTTTCTCTCAATACCATCAGATACATGAGGTTTACCGGTAATTTTTTATCTTGGAAACCTTCTTTCTTCATTTTCACTCTGAATCAGTTGCCCCTTAGCTTCTGGCAGTTATCCTGAGCCTTTCCTTCACCAGCACCTTGGGAATTCCTTTAGCCTCCCTCCTGTGTTAGATCCCTTTTCTGTCTCTCTTTTTTACTTCCTTATTTTTGTTTAGAAATGGCTTTCTGTAAAAGGCTGTGTGGGAGGTAAATTTTAAATTCCAACCTGAGCAAGTAACCCAACCTCTCTCTGGTTGACGATACTCATCCAGAGCATAGTGGAACAGAGTAAATGAGATATAAAGCACTTAGTTCACTATCTGGCCCCTGAGGTGGTATTCAGTGAGCAGTCATGATTTCTGATCCTCAGCTATAATATCCTTGGGAGACATTGTTTGTATCCTCTTTATACTTTGACAGTATCACACCGCTACTACATATCCTAGTGAAGTGCCTGGCATATACATGATGGATACATGTGTGGATGGATAGATGTATTTAGATATCCTGCTGGGGACATGTGGGCACAGGATTCCAAAAGTCAGGAATGAATGTTCACAATTTCTCAGCATCTTTCTCTCCTTGCTATGTGTTCTCATTTTTGCTGTTGGCTGCTTTAGGACCAAAAGAAGAAACGGTGAATGATTTCTGGAGGATGATCTGGGAACAAAACACAGCCACCATTGTCATGGTGACCAACCTAAAGGAGAGAAAAGAGGTGAGTGGAGAAATTAGGAGGGCCCCTGATATGGACATGACCAGCAGAGGTACTGCTCTGTTGGAACTCTGTTTAAGCCTGGGCTGCTTACCCTTTGTAGCTCCTATGCCAGTCATTTATGCAGACAGAATCCAGGTCCGTGGCCTACCAGACTTTCCCATGTCCTAGAAGCGTCCAGTGAACCTTAGGGGTGCCTAGGGCGTATTCTGTGTCTGATAATCAGACATCTCACTCTGGTTCCAAACAACCTGGAAGAACACGTAGGCCATTGGCCAAGGAAACACCAAAGAGGGCCTTTTCTTTCCTGGCTTCTCTAGTCCCTCATTCCCCTGGTTTCCTGTCCCTCCCCCTGAGTCAGCAGAGGGAGCTATATTAACTGAGACCCTGCAGGGTGCAAGGGAATCTGAGATCTTAGCCTAATCTTGCAGGCAGCCTTCTGACTGATCCTTTTCTTTTTGTGGCTGCCAAGTCCATGCCTGGCCAGCTCCATCACTGGGCCACAGCCAATACCAGTCCTGGGTCCTGGATCATGATCAAGCCCCAGAGAGAAATCTCCATTCATGAGTTTTTATTCAGGATGGCCCTGAGTCACCTTGATCTACACACTGGAATATTGGGTGCACTGCTCAGCAATTCCACAATGCTTAGAAAGGATAGCACTAGGGCTGTACTTTAGGTTCATTTTCTACAGCCAACCTCTGGCTC
>PVKE010009984.1:0-43509 GCA_004027555.1 Craseonycteris thonglongyai | reverse complement strand
TTTTTATTGTTTTTGACAGAGAGAGAGAGAGAGAGAGAGAGAGAGAGATACAAAGACAGAGAACTGAACTGGGGCCACTCCCCAGTTCAGCACATGGGTTTGCACAGGCCAGGGCCAGGATTTGATCCTGGGTCCCCAGCGCTGCAAAGTGAACGCTTAACCCACTGAGCCATCCCAGCTTCCCCCAGCAGTAGTTTTTGAAAATGACCCTGAAATTGGGTGGCTGAGGTCAGATGAAGGAAAAGATTATTAGAGGAAAGGGAGTTGGGGAACTGAAAGACCAAGGTGGTGGATTAATCATGTCCATGGATGTTGAAGCTACAGAATGGTAACAGGAATAGGGGTAGAATGGAAGAGAGGAATCCAGGTGATAGAATGAATGAGTGTGTATGTCACCCATGAAGATGCTCTGGTCTTTGAGTGGAATTGGTGGTATGGTATTATAAAGAATCTTTGGCAGATAGTAGGGAAACTACTTGGCATCATCTCAAAACCTCTGTTAGGGCTTCTTTTGGAGATGTTCTGTTGCTGATTTCACATCATTCCAATTCTGACTTTATCCCCCAATGCTGCTGTTGTCCCCTGTGGGCCTTCCAGCTCCCCTACATGACAAAAACAGAAGTCAGGCAAAGCCAAGCCACAGGAGAGCCTACTCTGGGTGGTGAATGCATAATGCAGTATGTAGGTGATGTATTATAGAAATGTGTACCTGAAACCTATGTAATTTTACTAACCAATGTCACCCAATAAATTTAGTAAAGATAAAACAACAACAAGCAAGCAAGCAAGCAAACAGACAGACAAAAAAACCTTTAGTAAATCCTGGAATCTTCTCTATGCTTGTTAATACCTGCCATCTGAATGAGTATATGAGTGTGATATGTACTGTTTACAGTAAGTGTGAATCTGCTTTTATCTCCTTTCATATAAAACGTGTTTATTCCTTTTAGCCTTTATATATGTTTATATGATGTGCTACATTTTAAGGTTTTGTCTCTGCAGGCGTGGCATCTGCACAGGGTTCTGTAGACAACAGTTTTATCTCTGTATGGAGTATTTGGACTCCTACATGGCTAATCCTGGCCAAACATTTTTACAAACAATGTCCCCTGGGTAGTTCCTGGCCACCTTCCGACCTGCTAAGAGCCAGATACTGCATTGCCTACTTCAGGGTGGTCCTTGGGAATAATGCTTTGTTTGGGACCAGGAATATCTTTGAGGGTGTGAAAACACTTGTAGAGTGAGGAGAAAATGAAATCTTAATACTATAGCTTTATAAAATATTGAAGCAAAGTTCCCGTGTCCAGAAGGTCAGAATGAGAAAGGCTCAAGGCTGTTGTTTCAGGTTTTTAGTGTTAAAAGGTTTATCAGATGAGGTTTGCTTTCTCTTCACACTACCCCACCCCCCAATTCTCTCAGTCATGCTTGCTTACTTTCTTTTAGTACTACCAAGTGAGAGAAGTTTCCAGAATGCTGCTAAAAGCAATAATTTGGATCTTATGGAGAAGCTGTATGAAAAGAAGGTTAACATTAATGCTGTGAACAATGTGAGTAGAAGGAGCAAGTGTGACGGTGACTACTCTGAGGGTGTCTAGGGCACGAGTACCCTGCCCATTTAGAAATGTATGATCAGATCACCCTGTGAGGCTACTACGCTCCATAGGACCTACCCCCTTATTTTTCATTCATAAATTTCTTCAAATTGATGATGGTAGAGATTTTAAAAATGTTAAGTGGCTTTGTGGACTTAGCTTGGATGTTGTTTTGGCTTGCATTTTTATTCACAAATAAAGTTAGTAGGAGATTGTATTAGTCCAAATTTGACATACTAGAATATACCTCTAGATTGCAGATAATACCAAGATAATTAATGTTTTGTCAAACTTAATTTATCACCAGTTTAGCTACCAAGGAAATAGATGTTTAACTTAAACAGTTCTTATAATTTTGTGATAAATTATTTATGTAAAATAAAAGATAGTAAATGCATGCCTAGGCACCTTCTTTGGAAACAAAAACAGTGTCTCGAATATGGGAAATATGGCACATGTTTTACTTACAAGCAAAACATCTATTGTTTGAAACATATTTGACTGTCTGTGGACATCACGGAAGCACCATGGTGGCTTTCCTTCAAAGTAAAAGATATTCATAGCTTTCTTTCTTTTTGTTTCTTTCTCCTTCTTCCCTCCCTCTCTTCCTTTCTTTCAGAAGCAAGTTGTTTGCTTTAGTGAAATTTACAGTCCAAAAATTTGCGGAATAAAAACATATATATTGAACATTTAGGAAAATTTTTGTTATGCATTATCAATATATTCTAACCAGAAAACATTACCATGATTAATGATTGCATATGGGTGGAAACACAGCTTTTACTCTCTTAATTGAAATCCATTATATTGTTTCAAGCAATGACAGGTTACGCAGTGGACTGGATATTAGCATGAGGCATATCCTCCAGTGGATTGCCACATTCTCTGTTATTGTCTGATAATAGACAAAGCAAGATTAAGTTGGACACAGTTCTCAATACTTTCAAAGGCAAAGGGAAAGAATAGATAAATAATAAAAATACAAACATCTAATAGAAAATTATGGTCATTCAAGAAACAGCAATCTTTAAAAGGCTAATAACAATCAGATGACTGAAGACACAAATTATGTCTCCTCAGATGAACCGCACAGCCCTGCATTTTGCCGTGGGGGCAAATCATTTATCTGCAGTGGATTTCTTGCTTAATCACAAGGCCAGGGTGGATGTCTCTGACAAGGTAAGCTCGTCTTCCTTTGCTAGAATGGATTGGCACAGAACCACTGCGTGGAAAAACTGGTCATTTTGGTTATTTTTTCTTCACATACACATAAAATATTTGCAGTGGCAAGATTCATTTTGGGAAGGTCACTTTAGAGAATAAAATACATGTTATTTGCTCTCTGTGTTTGGTGACTAAATTGTTTACCCAATACCTATAGGACTTAGGCTTTTACTTATTTTCCCATATTGACCTTGTGGCCAGTAGCATGCATTTATAAAAAGAAGATGGTTGCCCAGAGTATAATTTGGAACACAGAAGACAGGAGCTGACTGATCTCAGGGACATTAAATCTTGACTTTGCCCTAATAACTCTGATAAATAAATAAGGCTTATCAAACACATAATATGTATTTGGCACAAGTCTTAAGACTTTAATATTTAGACCCCTCAACTTCATAAGACAATTTACACATGAGGAGCCTGAGATGGAGAGAAGTTAAATGTCTTGCCCAAAAAATTACATCTAAGAGGGGGCAGAGGCAGGATTTGAAACTGGCTTAACTGATTCCAGAGACCATACCATTAGCCACGGACCATACCATTAGCCACGGACCAGACTAAATGTTTGTCTGCCTAGATATCAAAAGCCACCCTAAGGATTTTTCTCCTCCTTTTCCCAGCTTCATTTAATACTTTACCATGGCACAAGGAAACCACTTGGGCTGGAACAGTCCAACATCATGTTTATCATCCCCAGTTGCAGAAGAAAGATGATAGCCTTCATCTTTAGTTAATCCAAATGGACTATGATTCCTAAAGTTAAACTGTTCAGAAGATTCCCACAGAGCTATTCTATTTTCTCTCTGAGCTGACTCTTTGATACAGGTTCAGCATGCTTTACTTTCAGGTCTTACTGGGGTTGGGCTTAGTATGTGCTTACTAAGTCTTTAGAAGATGAATGAAGTCCGTTGAACCAATTGGTCATTTGGTTGGTTTTGCTGGCAATCCTGTACATGGCCTAGACCTGATAATCATGAAGGTTTCTCTTTGTTTTACCAGTAGAGTACATCCTATATTATTATTGCTCTGGTATTTTCTGTGAAAATATTGTATTGCCTATTTTATTGCTCTGGTATTGGTGGGCAAGTAGATTGATTTAAAACAGAATCAGAATGAAGAAGCACCCTTTTTAAAGGCCCAAAGTACTCCAACTTTGTGAGTGTTTTAACTGTATCATGGTAATTGTATTTAAGGAACATGTTGTTTAGGTCTAGAAATTGTTATTTGGTTAGTTTGCAATGTTAGCTACCCTGCAAAAAAATGCTTTGGTAATAGACCTAATTGCCAAGAATCTATTCTTATTTTCACATTGAAAGTCTAATATAATAACCTTTTATTTTACTTTAATTTTTAAATTAGCATATTATACAATTAACTGTCTTTTTTGGCATATAGCTCTGTGAATTTTAAAAAAGATTTACTTTATAGTTTTGAGAGAAGGTGAGCGAGAGGGAGAGAGAGAGAGAGAGAAGGGAAGAGGACCCAGAGCAGACTCCATAGGTGTATATCATTAGTTTTGACATAGTTTCATTCCACACAGGTGGCTATGTGGCCACGCAGGGCAGAACCGAACTGGGGACCTCCCACAGCGGGGGCGAGAACCTTCACTGCTATCCTGGCAGTTGGTTACCAGTTGCACTGCAGTTCAGCATGTGGGTTTGCACAAGCTGGGGCTGGGATTCAGTCCCCAGACGTCGAAGTCCCAAGGCAAGCACTCTGCCTGTTGAGTTATCCTAGGATCCTATAGTTTTATGGATTTTAACACATGTATAGATTCACATAACCACTATCACAATCAAAATACAGAACAGTTGCATTACCCAGAAAATTTCTTCATTCTGCCTCTTTATAGTCAAACCCTCCTCCACTCTGGCAACCACTAGTCTCTTTTCCATCTATAATTTTGCCTTTCTGAGAATGCCATATAAATGATACCACATAATACATGAAGGCTGTCCAGAAAAAATCCAGCCATTGTCAATATAATGAGGACGGTTATATGGTTGGATACTTTCCAGACAACCCTCATATACCTTTTTGACACTGGCTTCTTTCATTCAGCAACATGCCTCTGAGGTTCATTCATGTTTTATGGATCAATAATTTCTTACTTTGCTGAATAGCATTCTAGTGTATGGTTATATTGCAGTTGATTTATCCATTTATCAGTTGAAGGACATTAGAATTGTTTCTAGTCGTTGACTATTACAAATGAAGCTTCCATAAACACTCGTGTATAGGTATTTGTGTAAGTGTAAGTTTTCATTTCTCTAAGTATAGATACCTGAGAGTGAGATTCCCAAACCATGTCACAAGCTATATACGAGAAGCTGCTGGATGATTTTTTAGAGTGACTGCCATTTTCTTTCCCACAAGCAATGCAGTGTAGTTCTATTTTCTCCATGTCCTCGTCAGCCCTTGATACTATCATTTTTCCACTTCCTTTTAGCCATTCTAATAGATTTGTATTGGTATCTCCTTGTGGTTTTAATTTGCATTTTTTAATAGGTAATGATACTGAGCATTTTTTTGTTGTATTACTTACCATTTGTATACCTTTTTTGGTGATGTGTCTATTCAAATCTTTTGAACATTTAAAAATTTTTGAGTTTTCTTATTGTTGACTTTGAGAGTTATTTATGTATTCTGGATACAAAGTCTTAGCTAGAAATAGGATTTGCAAATATTTTCTCACATTCTGTAGCTTTTTAGTATTTTTCACAGAGCAAAAACTTTTAATTTTTATAAAGTACAATTTATTTATACAGTATTTAAAAAATGAATATAGATATTGGTGTTATATCCAAGAATGATTTGCCTAATTTAAAGTAATGAAAATTTTCTTATGTTTTTTCTCAAAACATTTATAGGTTTGTGTTTTACATTTAGATCTATTGTCCATTTTGAGTTAATTTAAGGATAAGGTATGAGGAATAGGTGTAAGTGTTTTTCTCTAGCATGTGGATGACCAATTTCTCCAACACCATTTGACACCAGTGTCACTACAGTTATCAAAAACTGTACAATGCTGTTTGGACTTGTCCCACAGGTGTGCCATCTCGGGGCCAGTCTGAGACCTGGGCAGTAGTCTACTGCCTCGTTCAGCTCGCCGAGTCTTTGTCATGCTATGGGGTCAGTTCCATGTACAGGTCAGAGGTGAGGCCAGGAGTACATGCACAACTTTATGGGATTGGGGTTTTTCTGAGTTCCCAGCTTTCTAAGATCATCTCTCCCACATTCTCCAGCTCCAGGGCTGCACTCCCCCTTTTCCTGGTTCTCTGACTAGAGAGCCAAGTGTGTAGTCTCCCAGCTGTGCTGTATACTTCCCACAATTAGGCCTGCCTCCAGGACTAAGAGAGGAGTAAAAACAACATGGGTTCCCCACTCCCACCCGCTCTTCTGACCACAGTGTTTCTGGTTAGAAAGGAGGATTCCCACTGTCGGCATGCTAAGTGCTTTCCCAGTCACTGCTGCTGCTCCTCCTATCATGGGATTGCAGTTTGGGGAGTGAGTCTTGCCTGGGGCAGGGCCAGAAGAGAAAAAAGAAGCAGGATTCCCCCAACTCTGTCCTATAGGGACCTCCTTCCACCCCTTAGACTAGACGGAGAGGTTTTCTCTTGTAGTTCTTTCTGTCTATACCCAGGGTGCAGTTCTGTGATTTGCACTGCCATGAAGCAGGAAGGTATGGAAGGACAACACAGAGACATCAGGAAACTCTGATTGTCTATATTTTGAGTTATGACACATCGTTGTTCCTTGGGAAAAAGAGTGCAGAAATTGGTAAACATTTTCTTTACATTAGAATTGTAAATGTATTAATATAAATAGACTAAGTCTAACTATAGTACACATCAGTAAAAGTGTAACTTTTTTTCAAATATTTTCAATTTATGGTTTTAAAAAAAGTTTTTTTGTTAAATTTATTGGGGTGATGTTGCTTGGTAAAAATTATATGGGTGTACAGTTCTACATCACATTGTCTATGTGTTGCATTATGTGCTCACCACCCAGAGTCAGTTCTCTTTCCATCACCATATATTTGATGCCCCCTCCCTACTCTCTCATCACCTCCCACTCTCCCACCCACCTTCTCCTTTACCCTCAGGTAACCACTAAACTATTGTCTATATCCATGAATTTATGGTTGATTGAATCTGTGGATGTGTAACCTGCAGATATGGAGGGCTGACTCTGTGTGTGTGTGTGTGTGTATTTATGTTTATGCATGTATACATACATGCATACATACATAGTTTTTTTGGTAACTGCTTATTTTATGAAAAATGAGATTATATTATATTCAATCTGCATCTATGTTCTACATTTAACAGCTACCTCATGGAAATCTCTCCAAATCAACTGTTATAATTCTATTCATGATTGTTAATCTGCATGATATGTATGACTGTTCCCTAATTTGTTCTGTATTACCATATTGATGGACATTACCTTGCTCACAGCTTTAAGGGTTACAATTAATAACCTTATTTATATGGAATTAGTTCCTAAAACTTATATTTATGGGACAGATTTCCTGGAGTGGGATTGCTGATAGTATTAAAATTTTCAATATAGTGCCAGATTGCTTGAATGCTAATGGTTTCATTTCCACTAATACCTTAAGAGAGTACCTTTTTGGTTCATTTTTCAATTGGTTTAATTGCCTTTTTCTTGTTGCTTTGTGAGAGTGCTTCATGTATTAGAGAAGGAACCATTTGATCTTTGGTAATAAACATTTAAAGAACCTATCATTTGTTTATTCATTTGGTTTATCATCAGTCTTTCCTTTTATAACTTCTGGATTAAGACACTGTACATTACAGTCTAGAGTTTCTTCTAATATATTTATTGTTTATATGCTTTTCTATGTGTATGATATGATATAGGACTTAATTTTCTTCCAGATGGAGAACTACTTGTGCCTGCACCACTTATTACATATATTTAGCTTTCCCATAGAATTGAAATATCATCTTTGCTGTATATGAAATTCTCTCCCTATTTCTTAATTTTCAACAGTTGTGTAGCAACTTGGCTGTAGTGTCTTGAGACCAGGTGTGTGGCTCATCCAAGTGATAGCTTCTTTTCTTCTATCTCCTTGGGGAAGCATGGCTTGACAGTAATTCACCTCGCAGCCTGGTCAGGAAGCCTTGAGATCATGCTCATGCTGATTAGAGCTGGAGCAGATCAAAGAGCTGAGAACCAGGTAGGTGTGAGTATGTGCGTCACACCTGGACATAGCTCACAGTGCAGGAGGGGGAGGACTTGAGATTGCTGCATAATTCTCTCTTCCACCCTGGCTCTCTTCAGGATGGAATGAATGCCCTCCACTTCGCAGCTCTGAGCAATAGTGTGCGCATCGTGGACTACCTCATTCAAGACCTGCACCTGAGTGACCTGGACCAGCCTGATGAGGTGTGTTCGCTGTGGCAGGGCAGATCTCATACATTCCTACCGAATTCTGCTTTCTTCCTGCCCCTGCTGGAGTTTCCAAAGGAGCCAACAGACAAACCTGGCCCTGTAGCCAGCTCCTGCATCACCCCGGCAGACCACAGAGCAGAAGGGAAGTGGGTGTTGGTGTTGGCCCTGAAATCTGCATGTGGGGAGGGCAGGAAGTAGTAAGGAAGGCCCCAGACCCCTTCTTCCCTCTCTACTCCCTCATCCCAGCTGGGGTGTGGACAGTATCCACCCTGTTTGGTATTCAGAATAGGTGACTGCATTTTACTCCCTTATGCTTGGCTTTTTTGGGATGTATTTGACCCCAGGCCCTGCCATAATGAACCATGGAATATAATGCAATTTTACCATATTTGTGTATCTCCATTTCTTTTCATACGGAGATGTGTAATAATAACAATTACCGTATTTTTTGGCGTATAAGACGACCGGGCGTATAAGACGACCCCCTAATTTTACAGTTAAAACATAGGTTTAGGCCTATATTCGCTGTATAAGACTACCCCCCATTTCCAAGGCTGTAGTCTTATACAGCGAATATAGGCCTAAACCTATGTTTTAACTGTAAAATTAGGGGGTCGTCTTATACGCCCGGTCGTCTTATACGCCGGAAAATACGGTACCACTTACTGAATATCCTTTAAGGTGCTTGGTACACAGGAAAACTACTTACATACATTATTTCAGTGAGAGGCTAGGGCCTGACACATACCGAAGCTTGATAAATCATTGCTGAATGAATGAATAATCCTGTTAATACTCACAATAATCCTATAAAGAAGGAAATGTTTTGCCCATTTTTAAATGGAAGAAAGTAGAGGCTCAGAAAGGCTATGTATCTGATCCGAAGTCCCACAACTAGAAAGTGACAGCCAGCATCTGAGTTCTGGTCTGGCTGAATCCAGTCACCATGCTGTACTATCTCCCCTTTCAGATAACGGCATCGTCCTTGTGCGAGGACTGTCTTTTCTCTGCAACATCTCCTTCTAGGCTTTGTTTTCTATAGGGTGGTATTCTCTGTGGGACTGGCGTTTTTTTTTTGTTTGTTTGTTTTGTTTTTGATTGAGACCACCTTTTCTCTGAGCCTCTAGAATATTATCTTCCATAAAAGTTTCTCTAGAAGTTAATCAGTAATATTCACTTCATTTTACCTCTTTTAAAAAAACTTTCATATTTTTTCAGACCTCAATCTTAAAAATAACAATAACAAAAAATATTTCTTCAAATAAAGTTTGTAAATTTCTTTTACTTCCTCTGAGTATGACTAAACAACTACCGGTATATGTTTACAACTTGGAGGCACAGAGACTTGGGCTGTGATTTGGGTATATATTAGCTATGTGGCTTTAAGGAAATCCTACAACTGCTGAAAGCCTCAGTATCTCCATTTGTGCAATGGGAATAATAAAACATACCTTATGGTAGCACCAAGGGATGATTGCAGGGGCGGGGGTAGGTCTTGACTTTCATGTAATTTTTTTATCAGTAACACCTTCATTTTTTGACATAGACAGTTGATATTTCATCAATTTTATATCTTATTTTAGGATAAAATGTACCCTGATATTCTCAAATTGATAATCATAGTCAAATAGCATCTAGTGTCAGGGTAAAGAAATTGGATCATTCCAGTTTGATTGATACTAAGTAGGGATGTGGCCTCTGAATGAATTCCAGTTAGTTCAATTCAGCTGATATTTGTTGAGGGTCTGTTTTGTACAAGACACATGAATATCTTTCCTTCCAGTGGGCTCTGCCTGCTTTCATGGGAGATAGCAGTGTATGAGGAGGACCAGACAAGCTAAAGGGGCTGAAAGACCAAAGTTGGTTTGTGGGGACCTTTCTGAATTTCTAGAGTTTCTGCTAGCCAGCAGCCTTCTTGTTCATCTCTTCAGCTGATCTAGGTTTGTCCTGTCCCCTTTTTCTCCTCCTCTCACTTCTGTTGGGGAATAGGCTGAGGAGCAGTGGCAGCAGACTGTGCAAAGCCACATGTCCAGCTGAAAGATCTTAAAATTCAGATGGATTCAAAGACATATGAGGCATGAGCAAACAATGAGTGCACTAGGTTATCTAGGGGAAGAAGGATCTTTGAATGCACTTTCAGTCTGGTAAGAAACATAGATTGATCAATTCAAAAAACAAAGTCTACTCTTTCTCCTTGATAATGAGTGGGGTTAAGGATGTTGTAAAAGCCAGTAGGATCTGGGAGCAGAAGCCGAGGGTCAATTAATTCATCATTGGGTTTTCTATTAGTATTTGCTTAAAAGTATTGTGAGGCTCACAAAATACATTTGATAGGAAAAATGGCCCCACCTTTACAACTGGCCTTCTTGCCTCGTTTCTTATCAGCAGAAAATGATTGAGAGCCTGTTTACCTGCCCAGGGTTCATAAAATCTTCTCTTTAGTCAGGAGAGAACTCCAACAGCTAACAAGGAAAGCCTTACTGGGTGGAGATCTTTATCAATAACATGGATTTAACTAGGCTCAGGAGAGTTTGGGTGGTGATGGGAGAGATGGAGGACACTGAAAAATATTTTGAGGTTTCTCCTAACTCTGTAGCTCTAGAAATTTTGTAGCCTCTCCAGGGGTGAAAGATTAGAGCATCCAGGAGAAGTTACAGGTAAAGTAGTGTATATATTTTGAATCTACATGTAAACTCCCATCTAGTGATCAAAATTCAGTCCTCAGACTAAGAGGGGGGACACAGAAAGGAATGGCCTCAGAGGTCACTCATATATTTGTTGAACATTTTCAAGAGTTTGGTGGTACAGTGTTGGGTTGGTTTCAGTTTCAGATACATGGGAACTTCTGTTAGTTTAAAGGAATTTATATATGAAGTCTCTAGAGATAAAAAATGCAAAGCTACTTTTTTGGTGTGTTGGGAATAATAAGCATGAGTGGTTTGAGAAGACGTATTTTCTTATATGGACTTGAGGTCAATATTTAACAGCCTTGGATTTAATCAAACCCATTGACTCCAGTGTATAAGGGAAGAACTAACCAACACCCACACCAGTTCCATTCTTCATATTTAACGCATGGCTCTTTCAGCACTTTTTAACTTAGGCTTAGGGCAACCATTCTTTCTCTCTTTCAAAACTCTAGTTATTCAGAGACCTGCCAGTTTTCCCCTTTTGCTGGGATTGTGCTGTGAATTCCTGATCCCAGCGTAAGGGGAAATGTTGTGCAGTGTAGACATGCACATGAAGCCCATTGTGCTGGGTTCCACCCTCTCTACTCAGAGGCACTCCAGGGCACCATCTCTGGGATCCCCTTGGAAAGGGTGGTCAGGTTGGACTTTGGGTACCAATTTAATAGCTCTTTGTGAAATGTTTGCTGAATTTGGTTACTTGTAAAATTTGATAGCCCTGGTAGTAAACTTTAACATGAAAAATAATTTCTATGAAGCAATTGCAACCCCTCAGATTTATTCACATGCAAAAAAATGTAAATGTACGTGCCAAATTAGAACAAATTAGGTGAAATACACATTAAGTTGGTAAAGAAAACAAGGAACAGGAATTCTGGGCTCTCCTCATTTTTATTCAGTAGGAAAGGGAATCAAGAGTAGTCTGGGACCTGAAGTATGGTCCTCTGGCACCAGGCACCACGCTTCTGGCTGGTACACCTCCCTGTCTCCTTGCCTTCCAAGTGAGTGGCAGTCCTGTGAGACTACACTTGATGGAGGCCTGTCCAGCTAAAAAGGTTTGGGTGGCTAAAAAGTGGACTAAGACATGTTAAGAAATTATATTTAAAACAAACCTATTTTTTGAAATTCTTGTTATTTTGCCTAATACTATGTGCAAGAAACTAGAGAAAGATTTATATTTCATTTTACTGTCACTTCATCTTGGTTTATGCTACCCTTGGATATGTTTAGAAAATATAGATTACTTTAAATGTCTTTATTTGGGCTTTCACTTTTTGTTATTGCTGATGATAACATTTTTTAAAGGGCATCCAAAGTAGTCACAATTGTTTTCTTGGAGAGGAAAGATGTTTCATTTGTGATAACTTCCCATTTCTTACCAGAGGAGGCTTTCTTTGTGGGCTGATCCTCTGTCACTTTATTCTGATGTGCAGAAACCCAAGGCTTTGAAGAATGAGGCCATTTTAAAGTTGAACAGATCCCTGATGCTTCTAGTAGTGTTTGTCCCCAAACTGATAAATGTGTATTCATTAGAATTCTTTCTGTTATGACTGGAAAAATAAAATTAGCTTAATCTAGATTAAGCAATAAAGTTAATGAACTCCTAACTAAGGAGTTTGAGGGTGTATCTTGTTAGCTTCAGGCATGGTTGGATTCAGCCCTTTTTCCCCCTCTCTTAGCTCTCTGTGTTGACATTATTGATAGATACTCTCCACATGGTAGGAAAGATGGATGCTAGCAGCCTCAAGTTTATATTCTTCTGGATTTTAGTTCCTAAGAAAGAAAATTCCCTCTTATCAAATGCTCATATATAAATCTCAGGAACAACTCTTCTTGGCCCTGCTTGAATCATAGGCCCAATTCTGAACCAGTCACTGTGATCAGCATGAGTTATGTGATCACTTCATGGGACAGATAAGACCTAACAATTGACAACATTAGACAGACTTACTGGCAGGGTATGTGTGTGTGTATGTGGGGGGAGTTTTCCAAAGGAAAACCGAAGTGCTATTACTAGAAGAAAGATAAACAGAGATAAAAGCAACAACTGGCCACTCGAGGACATAACACCTTCATGAATTATTTATGATCTCTGTGGGGAAAGGGCTTACAAAACCCCTTTTCCTTCTTCATGAGAATTTAAACTTTGGTTAACTTTCTGGCTATGTGTCCCTGTGAACAAGATAAAGATACAATTTAACTATTATTAAGACACATTGCTTATGATACAAATGACTCCTAATAGATAATTGCATTTGGAGCAGTTAAGAACTACACATGAACTACAGATACCAGAGAGGTAAGGCATGCATTGACTCTTGTAACTACCTGGGCGTGTTCCTGTGGGGACCTGGAGGAAGTGGTGCCTAAGAAGTTGTGATAAGAGGTAGTTATTCTTGTGGAGTGACAGCCTTCTAAGCTGAGGTGGCTCCTATACTTGCTCAATGTGGACCTTGTCACCTTGCAAATAGCTATCACCTGGAGGGCCCAGACAACAGTTTGAGCACAGCCGTGGGGAGAGGACAGCTGACACTGACAAGCTGTCTTCTGAGCAGGTTGGTGCCAGGTGTAGCCTGTGATAATTTTGTGAGCCTGAAATGTGTAGTTGAACTTAAACATTTGAAGACGTTCTCATACTTCTGTGAGACAGGGCAGTTGCTTTAATGAATCTCTGATAGGGAAAGGTGACAGAAATTTAACTCAACACTCCTTTAAGAAAAAAAGGAACAGTTTATTGGTTCATTCAGTGAAGAGCTCCAGGCATGAGTAACTTCAGGTGTGTATGGATTAAGGTGCCCAAATGATGTTATCAGGGCTGTTTGTCTCTGCTCCATCTTCCAGCTCTGCTTTCCTCTATGCTGCCTTCATTCTTAGGTGAGATCCCTTTACCAGGTGGCAAAGAGGGCTACTAACAGCTTAGCTGATGACTGTAGTAAAAATAAAATATGTAAACAACAAACAAACAAAAGAAGAGCTTTGCCATCCCTGAACCAAATACTGGGATCCAGGGGCAGATAGTGGAAGAAGCAGGAGCCTGTAATTAACAACTCCATAAAAATAGGACCAAGAAACAGGCCACCAATGCTTTTTCCTCTTGTTCCAGTTTAATAGCAGCCTTTAAAGGCCTTCTTCCATCATTTCTTATCACTTGCCTTCCCAACCACAAACATACATTCATATATCACCAGTTACTGCATTCCATTATAATTACTTGCTTATATGACCGTCTTCCTTATTGGACGCTGAGCTTCTTGAAGACAGGGTAGTATATTTTTCATCTTGGCCACTCTTGCTTAGCACAGTATCTGGCATATATATAGGTGCTTAATATTAGTTGAATAAATGAGTGAATGACTAATAACGATGTATGACTAAATGTTTTCTTCTAATATATATCCAGTGTCTCTCTTACCCCTTTTTTGTGATTTGTTTATATAGACTTTTATCTGCTATCATCATTTGCAGATATTTGTATAAGCCAGACACAATGATTTTTAGTTTGTCATTTCCAAATAACTGTTCACTGTTCAAGACTAGATTTTGCTCTTCAATTAGGTGTCTAACTTATGAGCAGCACCGAGGCCCCAACAGTCTATTTCTTCCCTTTGCCCCTCCTTAGTGATGTGATGAGAATGATGACTAGTCAGGCCTTCAAACTTTGAAGGGTGGGAGATAAAGGTCTCATTGGCAACATATGTGGCTTAAGAAAGAAGAATTAGGTGAACTTTGTTTTTCTAGCCTCTATACATGTATGAATACAGAGCCCCGTAGGGCTGATCCCTGTAGACATTTGGGGTTTTGTTTGTTTGTTTGCCATTTATTATTTCAGGATTTTTATTTCCCCTTTCTTCTACTTATTAGGGAATCATAAGCTGTTATTTCAAGTTAACAGTGACTATGATCTTTTGATTACCCTGCCTTAGCAGGCGATCAGATGACGAATCGCAGGTTCAAAAACCTTATAAAGAGGCTTGTATCTTGTTTTTCACATTTCAAGCATCTTGCTAAACTTTTAGTTAATAATATACCCAGACAATTTCTGTTTTCTTTAATTGAACAAAATACTTCTTCCTTCCTTTTGCAGAAGTTTCCCAACTTCCTTTTTCTCCTTTTAAATATACTTGAGTTAGAAAATTTAAATTTCTACAAGGTTCACTTTTCTTGATGAAATTTTGGCTATTGTGAAAGCAATCTCCATTTGCAATGTGAAAAACTTAGAGAAATTACCGCAATCAGAAAATTCAGAATTTGAATTTTCCTTCCCAACATATCACACTTAAACATTCCTCTTAAGCTATGTTTCTGGATAATGCCTAATTTCCCCAATCCATTTCATATACAGTGGACTCCCAGTTAACTAGAACTCAAGCAACTGGCCCTCTCAAGCAACCAGCACAAATTTTTTTTTATTTATTGTGCAAGTTGCTTGAGAGTTTTGCCAAGTGCTGGGTACATTTATCTGACATCTAACAATCCCCGTGGATGCCTGTTAGCTAAGAGTCTATAGTAGATTTGTTCTCAAGAGCTTTCCTGTTGATTCTTAGTGAATATTGGAGATAAATATATGAGCAAACAAGCAAAGCATTAACAAGGAGCCGTGGATAAAATGTTATGTGTAAATGAGGCACATAAATATTGAGCCCTGGAAAATTTCTGCTTCAAGCATTTTTATTAGTAAGGCAAGTCTTGGTGTGTGTCGTGCAGCTGCCTGTCACAGTTCTGGCATGTAATAACTTCCCAGTAAATATTTGAGTAAAAGAACTATTCAGTAAACATAGGAAGCTGGTAAAATTGCTACATTTGAGAGAGAATCTTATTGTCTGGCTGTGAGGAGGCACCTCCCCAGGCACTGAGGAGGATCATTTCTGAACAGTCGCTTCTCTGCCCCCATAAAAATGATTCTGTGCTGACAAGGAGTTCCCACAGTTTGAGGCAACAGCTTAGAACTGGAGCTGGTTTGGAGTGAGATTGTTATCACCTCCCTTAAGAAGAGCCTGGAATACTATAGCCAGAAGCACCATCTTGGCTTCCTTGTACCCTCAAAATATTGCCTGCCTTGTCAGTTATCTTGCTTGTTCAGTAGCGTATAATAAAAGCTGGGGGTTTCTGATTGATTTTCAGAAAGGAAGAAAACCATTTCTTTTGGCAGCTGAGAGGGGCCATGTTGAAATGATAGAAAAACTTATATTCCTTAATCTGCATACTTCAGAAAAGGACAAGGTAAGTTGGACTTTTATTTCTTTAAAGAACAACAGAAAGGGGAGTGATGGTTGATGTATATTTTGGTGATATCAGGCATTTTGGTCAGTAGTATAGTTGTTCAGTTGTTACTACATTCAGAGAGAATCATGGAATATTCACATGAAATGCACCACTTTTGCAATGGATCGTCCAGAATGGCAATTTATGCTCCATAAATGATTGTGAAATCAATATGACTACATGAATTTTTATTTCCACTGTCAACACCAGTTGTCTCTTTTCTTCTCCTGAGGTCTGCTGGAGACTCAACCCCAACTGACTGGGAAGGGAAACTCCATGTGGACATCCATATTTATGTGCACATCACTGGCTATTTTTTTTAGGAGAAATTCCTCGATGTAGAATTGTGGGTCTAAGAGTTCTGCACATTTTTAAATCTCTTGGTATACATTGCTAAGACTACCTCCCAAAAATCTTTCACCAGTGCACCTTCACACAGGTTATGTGGAATTACTTTTATTTTCTCACTTCTTTTTAATATATTTTTCAGTATTGGTTAGCATATAATATTATATTAGTTTGAGGTGTAATATTGCCCCAGTTCTTGCTAGGAAATTAGCAGCAGAGGTTGAACGAAGGGTGTGGTGAGTTTTTCTTGCTGGTTCAAACAGCTGTGTGGTTTCATTTAAAACTTAAAAAAAATTTAAATTCCACTTGAACTGGTGGGTAGTGTGGCCCACACTCTGGCACACAGCTGCAACCTCCCTGAAGCCCCACTGCAGCCTGACCAGTGGAGTGGGGTGTTCCTCAGTGCGGGGGACTCTGCTGCCCGTGTGTCTGTGTTACAGGAAGGGAACGCTGCCCTGCACCTCGCAGCCAGACATGGTCACAGCTCTGCGGTCCAGGTGCTGCTAACCCAGTGGCAAGAAATAAATGAGATCAATGAGGTACGTGGAGGTGCTCATTACAGGTGGGCATGCACTCACAAGTGGAAGGGTGGGAGGAATGGATTTCAAAAAATGAATGGGACGAAAACAAGGATGTTAGTGCCACAGGGTGTAGAGTGTGAGGCTAAAAGATTCCTACTTTTTCCTTCAAAGTAACCCACAGCAATTCATTTGTTAATCCATTCGATTATTCTACCCATTCATTCAAAAAAATTTAGTATGTGCTCTATGCTAGGTAGAGTATGTATTCTTATTTTATAAGCTTACAGGGCAAAAGGGGCATGCCAAAAATAACATACTGAGCTAAATTTATAATAGATGTACATACAGTAGGCTGTCAGGACACAGAGGAAAATCTACTTCAGAAATTCACAGAGGAGGTGATATATCATCTAGGTCTTGGCACTTAAAATGGACATTGGTGGGAGGAGGTTTGAGGAGGCCACAAGCATAGAGTATTTCAGACAGAGGGAAGAGCCCGTATGAAGGAACCAAGGCATGAAAGAGCATAGTGTATCTTGGGAATGACAAGTTCAGTGTGTCAGAAATTGAAGATGGGTGGACCAGGAAAGGTGTTTGCCAAGTGGGCCAAGGCAGAGAGGTGATAAGGCTATGCTTACCAATAGGAAGGTTTGGCTTTGACCTGTTGGCAGCAGAAACCTTGAAGAGTTTTAGGCAGCAAAGAGGGATGGGATCCACCTTGGGTATAGGCAGGCAAATGTCAAAGTGGTTTAAAGGGGTGTTGGTGTCTGGAGAGGTTCATTGTGGGGAATCCCAGTCAGGTGACTGTGGAAATGACTGAAGCAAGAGCAATGGAAAGCCTCTCACTGAGGTACTCACAGGCAACAAACAGGATGAGGTAACAGGAGGAGGCAAGCCACAGCTCTTATGACCAGGGAGAGGGACGACGTTCTGACACCCAGCTCTCTGTCTTGGTCTGGGATGGTAACGTGCCCAACTGTGAGCTGTGGACACAGGGAGGAGCCGGTGAGCGAGATCAGTGTGAAGGGTTCACTTTGAGGCAGCTCAGGCAGCGGGTGGGGTATATCCAGATGGAGAGTGATAGGGAGAGAGAAACTGGGTCTGGGGTTCAATAAGAGAGACTGTGGTAGCTGTGGAGGCAGAGTTTTGAGTCATCTGGTCTGAGTAGTTGCTTTTTAACCTTTAGGTCAGTGAGTTTGGGGGCTGGCTCTCTGGAAAGTCAGGTGAGTGGAGTCCTCTTGGACTTCAAAGTATAATGTTCTGATAAATTCTAAACTGTACCTCTTCTGAGAGATACTATAAGAAGTAATATACAGTAATCTTTTAAGACACCATTGATTGTAAGTAAGGCACATCATGGTTTCATGTAACAATGAAAAAAATAATTCTGCCATTAAACTATGACAAAAAGCTTTCCTGCCACTTGAAATATTTTGTACTTGTTGAAAGAGGTTTTTTTAGACTTTCATCTTAGATTTCTTATCATACACACATGTAAAGGAACAAATAAGCAAGATATATTGTTTAAATATTTCTATACTTCACAAATTAGGTCCAATTCTTCACAACCACTTTCTTACTCAGTGTCTTGATGTCCTTGTTTTTCCAAACAAAATATTGTCCTCTGTGCCTTCAAAGGTGCTTGTGATACAGCATTTCTTCAAAGGGTGCCTGTTATCATTTCTAAGATTGTCTTTCAAGCCGGTGACACCCATGCTGCATTAATGCACACCACAATCAATGAATGACAGCTCTATCATATCTGTGGCCTGGTTGACAAGGATTGTGAGATGTGCCTGATCTCAGATATATTAACATGTGAAACAATATGTGACTTAGAATTGGTGGAGTATGGTCATAAAAATAGCAAACTGTAAGCAGCATAATGGAAAATGGTCTATGAAAGTGAGCATGTGTGATGCCTGAGACAGGTCTGTACTCCTTTTGGACCAGGGAAGCCCATCAGCCTGGTCCCATGTATTCCTGGACTTGGGCATGCAGAGATTAAAAGCAAGACTCTGACTGCTCAGGGCTGATCCTGGCTCCATCACTCTTCAAGCTGGATGGTCTTGGGCACTTTACTTAGCCCCTCTCAGCCTCAGATTCCTCATTCTAAAATAGCCTCATGAGGCCACACATTTAGTACAGGCAGAGTGCTTGACATGTGGGAAGTGTAGCATGTGGTATCTAGGTACAATAAGTGGGATCGTGGTTATCAGTCGTATATTTTTTTTATCACCCTCATGTTTTTCCCCTTCCAGTTCCTGGGAGAATGTAACCCAAGCTTTCAATTGAGGGTCCTGGACAAAAACAAAGCCATTTATTTTTGTGTGTGTGCTCACTCTTTTCTGATCATCTGGCATGATGGTCAGGTTTAATTGGTTTAATGTACTTCAAGAAGATCCCAGGAATTTGGTCTTCTTGGATTAAAGTTAGGAATGATATGTTAGAAAACTCAAAAAGGATATGAATTACCTAGGGCAAATTGTAGGCATGATTGGTCTTCACAAATCGATATGGAGATCGAGTTCTGTAGTCACAGGATTTAATTTAAGGTCTGAGTCGTGCTTGCCCTGTTCTGTTTTAATACTTTACCACTGGAATGTGTGCTCTTGGATTTCATCCACCTCTTAACTATTTTCGAGTCAGGGCAAATTGGGGAGAACTTGTACCTTCCAGCAAACTGTAATTACAGATTATGGTAGGTTTCATTTGCACAAAGTAAAGTGTCTGGTGATGATATTAGACTTTAGATAAGGCCTGTAATGTTCATCCAGCCTTGAGCTGCCTTTGTTTCCTGGTAGAAGCTGTTGCCTGAGCAGCTGGAGTGACCCATGTGAATATGCTCTTGAGCAGCTGTCTCCAAACATTCTTGGTAGAAAACTCATACCAGTAAGGAGAGTTTGAGCATGCACCTAGCACACATACATTTATAATTACTACATTACAAAGCATGTGCCAGAGATTATTTAAAATTTTGAGATAAAAATTAACATAAATAGCAGTTCTCATATTTTCCCCACTCTGAAAGGATTATCTTATATATATCTGAGTTATTTTCCTGCCAGTTTTCTTTGTGTTCATATATATTTTTAGCGGTTGCCCCAAATTCATTTGTTTATATGTTTATATCAATTTATTTCAGTTTTTCTTCATTATACGCTATCATGAACCTCTTTGTCTATAAACCTTAGTTTGAATTCCTCAATATTATCTTTCGGTATATTTTTAGAGGTAGGATTTGGGGGTCAAAATATGAATGTTTATTAGACTCTTGATATGTTAAAGATGTGAATTCTTTCCTTTACATTTTTTTGCAAATCTTTTCCCACTGGGGTTTGCCTTTTTGCATCTCTTTTTCTGGAAAAAAGAGAAGGTTGATTATGAGGAAGAATTCCTTTGTAACAGATGGCTTTCCAGGGCACTCAGGTAAAACAGCCTAGGACACATTTTTTCCATCTCATTGGAATGGGAACATTGGCTCCATGCTCGTACATCCCTGTTCACATGATTGTTCATATCTAAGTTGCTACTAGTAAAATCTTTCGAATATATCCTAACACAGTTGTTAAGGATGTCATTCTTAACATCCAACAGAGAAAATGGTTAGGGACTGGGGAAGAAATTCTCTATTCCTTCCCAATATTTTTAGGAAAGAATCTGCATGAGGAGAGGAAAATATTCAAGTAGCTATTGTGAAAGACCAAATCTCTATGTTTGGCTTAAACTAAACTCACTTTGTTCTACCAGAGTTGATCATGAGTTTCAGAAAATTTAATTACTGAGATAGCGCATTACTTTTTTTTTTAAATGACATACATTTTAAATCAGTTTTAAAGATTAACGCTGTACTTGGTACAAATGTGCTTCTATTTTAGTTTCACTGCATTATAATTTCTTATTTCATTGGTAATCTTTTTAACAGGCCATCGCCTTCTTGTGGACAGGGTCTCTGTCCTATTTATCTTTTTAATTTCAATGCCTAGAAGTGTATGACAGATAATGTCTACTAAATGTTTGCTACATAAATTAATAAAGGTTAAAAATATGAATGGTGAAAGGAAAGTGCAGGTTTTGGAGCCAAACAGCTGCACTTGCATCCTAACTTTGCTACTTTTCAGCTGAGGCTTTTTTTTTTTTTTTTTTAGTATGAAATGGGGATAATGTTAACCCTTATTTAATGGGATTGTTGTGTAATTTAACTGTGCCAGAGCATATAGTCTTGGCAATATTATGTTGGTACATAGATACTTAATAAGTGCTATCCATTATAAAGAGCATTCCACAAAAGATATAGAGAAAGCAGTGTTTCCCAAGTAATTTAATTCCATGCCAAGAGACAACTAATTTTAACTTTTCTTTTTATTCCTTGTGTTAGAAAGGAGAAACACCATTCTTCCTGGCTGTTGCAGGAGGTCATGAAGAATGCAGCCAGGTGCTACTGGCAGCAGGAAGTGATATCAACATTCCAAATAAAGTATGTGCTGCATGCCCTGCTCACTCACACAGTGGGAGGGGGACTCAGAATGCTCTTTGGATCATCTGGTCCTGCACTAATCCACTCACTGGGTTTTCAATTAACGTTGCCTCAAAAGCAATGCTATTTTCCTATTTATTTGTGGAAGAAATAATTGAAAATGGAACAAAATGAGCAGGTAGTTATTCTCAAATACAGAGACACTCTTATTCTGCTTTGTGTTCCCCCTAGCAACTAGTACATGCCTCACTTATACATAGTACATGCTGAAAAAAAAAAAAATTGGCGTGAAAGGCCCCAGTGGTCAGTTTGGAACCTGGACAAGACAGGATGGTTCCTTTCAAATAAAAAATACTTTGGTAAGATCTTTTGACACCTGTCTTTATTTTTTAGATGAGAAACCCTGAATTTAGAAAAGTTAAGGAACTCTTCGAGGATCATACAATGAGTCAATGGTTGTGCAAGGACTCAAGCTCAGCTCCTGAGCTTCTAATCACTGCAAAGGCCGTGTCTTTAGAAAACGATTTGGCTTTTTCTATTATCCTAATTTTAAATTATAATGAAAATAAAAAAAATTTCAATAGTATCATAGGCTATATGAAAAATATTGTCTTATTTTAATTCCACATCTCAATTTCACCTCCCCAGAACTAACATTATTAATAATTGATTTACTTTCGCGGGATTGTCCCTGCATTCACATGGAAAATGTGATTAAACACATGCACATGACAACACTATATATATACCTTCTATTTGTTCTTCTTGTGTGTTTGTTTGGTTTATTTAACTGAACTGGGGGCCTCACCGCATTCGGGAAGCACACCCCAGTTCAGCATGTGGGTCCGCCTGGGCTGGAGCCAGGATTTGATCCTCGGTCCTCGGGGCTTCAAAGCGAGTACTTAACCCGCTTAGCCATCCCAGCTTTCCCTATATTTGTTTTTTAATTGCCAATATATCTTGGAGATCTCTCCACATCAGCACAATGTATAAACAATTCCTCTTCAGTAAGTACAAAGTTAACTAGTAGAATCAAGAATAAAGTCCCAAACTGGTAATGCTTTATATACTCGTTTAACTTTTATGAAAAGCAATTTGTCACTTTTCTTTCACCCATGTTTGGGAAGTTACATTGAGGGGATAATCTGAAGGAGGTGGGAGGATAGCAGCATGCAATAAGAGAGTTGTTAAAGTTATTTCCAATAGCCAAGAATTAGATACAACCTGTAAGTGCAATGAGTGGTAGGGGAATGGCTGAATCAAGGTTTGGTGCACTTATTTCTTGGAAAACAGGGCATTAAAAAATATTCATGATAAATACTAACTATATTACAATATAGAAAAATGTTCTTGATGGAACACATATATTTTCACCATATAAAATGTATATATACATGGACAATATTGTGAGAGAATGTGGAAAATGAAAATGGGTGCGGTGATTCCCACTGATGTTTCAAGGTTATTTATGCAATAAATGAACAGAATAGTAGTTAAGAATGGAGCCCAGGAAATACTCAGAATTTGGAAAACTGTGCTGCTTTTTGTCATTGCACAGGTCCTCCCTGGCCGGAGTCCACAGCCACTTCCAGTCTTTGGGAAGGCCTCCCTTGCTAGACAGATCCTCTTTGGCTCACTGCCTTGTTCTGTGCCCTCCCGCCCTTCTGTACTTAGTTATTTGGCCCTCAGAGGGGTTTCACTTTGTAATGTCTTTCACTTGCTCATGGTCTCCCCACCCAACTAAGACTGCAGGCTCCACGATGTCCCTATTTTTATGGCCTTGGCCTCAATTAGTGAGCGTGGAAATTGTCCTGGGTCCATTTTTCAACTTTTACATCATCTTGAGGTTTTTTTTCTGAGTTCATTAGCATACTTTCTGAATACATAGCCTCAGCTCCCACTGGCGATCCACACCTGTCTCCACCCACCCCAGTGAGGACCCTGGGGAAACAAGCAGTTGAAGCAAGGAGCCCGAAGTATGTATGGATGCTCATTATCACCGGGACCTGCGAGGACTAGACTCATTTTGCTTTCACACCTGTAGGTGATAACTGTGTTTGATCTTGAAAGTGCTTCACCTACTGACATTGATTAGTCTTCTCTCTGGGAGGTTGCTTTTGTGTCCCCAACCCCAACCAAGAGGGCTGGTAAAGGGTGGAGTCATTTCTGAGGAGGTAATTTAAATAGATTATGGATTCAGCTGATGGAGGCAACTTCCTCCATTAGTGCTGGATGGAGAGGCTGCCCAGACTTTGGGCTATAGTCTGTCTTCAGGGCCATAGTAACTGCCCTGGGTCCAGTGGGGGCGTTTATAGACTCTAGGAATTCATATTTCTGCCCTCACATCTAATTAGACATATTTAAATACCCCCACATTCCATGTTCAACACATTTTTTTTTTTTGGTGTAAATTAGTTTTTAAAGTTTTATTTTTTTTAATTTGTGCTTTCACCTTTATTTGGATATGATAAACTCTCCTAATTTATGATTGACTGATTTCTTAGACCTCTGTTTCTACTTGGGAATTTGAGGAGGGTGAAAAAATTTAACCTACAAATTGTTTATAAATGTAATGAATATTTTATGAATATTACATTTAACAATCAATGAGGTATGAATGTGTTATTTAAATATTTATTCACTTCAATTTTGTGGGGTATTTTTTGTTTTGTTTTGTTTGGTATCTTGGAATCAATATATTTTTTAAAAGATTTGAAATATTTCTTTGGCTCTAAAAAGTCTGTAAGCCCTCCACACACTGTGTTTGCAGTGTCTCATGCATAAAAAGCCACAAATTCCCACAGCTCTTTCCACTGTAGGTTTCCTGGCTTTGGGTTCTTCACAAACTTGTTTTCTGCTTCAGATCTTCCCACTGGGGGCACTTCTTACTATTCTGATCTAAGTTTATATATATATATTTTTTATTTTTTATTTATTTTATTTTATTTATTTTTGACAGAGAGAGAGAGAGAGAGAGATACAGAGACAGAGACAGAGAGAGAACTGAACTGGGGAGCTCCCAGTTCAGCACATGGTTCCGCACAGGCCAGGGCCGGGATTCGATCCCTGGTCCCCGGCGCTGCAAAGTGAGCTCTCAACCCAGTGAGCCATCCCGGCTTCCCCATGATCTAAGTTTAAATATCATCATGTACAAGAAGCCTTTCTTGATCACTCACTGTCATGTTATTTTACATCTCATTGTGGCACTTATTACTAGCTGATATTATTCCTTTAATATCACCTACAGTCTAAGAAATTTATCCTAAATTGATGAATTTACTGATCTGCTAATGTAGCAATCTAATTGACTGTCCGCTGCCACTGGAATGTAATACCAAGGATCTTGTCAGTCTTGTCATACCCCCCATTATCTAACATAGTGCCTGGCTCATAAGTGTCTAATAATTTTTTGGTGGGATCAATAAGATGATAGTTATGATTCCCGTACACATTTACTAGCTCACTTATTGTCCCACTACTACTACAGTTTAAGAAAAAAAGATGGGGTGGGGTGGTAGGCAGAACAGTGGCCCCCAAAGATGTTCATATTCTAATCCTTGGAACCTGTGAATACACTATGTTACATGGCAAATGGGAATTTGAGTTGCAAATAGAATTAAGGTTACTCATCATCTCACGTGAAAATGAGATTATCCTGGATTATTCAGGCAAGCCTAATGTAATCACCAGGGTCCTTTGAAGTAGAAGAGGACACAGGCGAGGAGTTCAGAGGAAGGCAATGTGAGAAGGACTCAGCACAGCATTGCTGGCTTTGAAGGTGGAGAAAGGGGACCATGAGCCAAGGGATGTGGGTGGCTTCTATAAACTGGAAAAGGCAAAGAAATGGATTCTCCTGAAAGCCTTCAGAAAGGCCTTTATTTTAGTTCAGTAAGACCCATTTCAGACTTTTGACTTCCAGAACCATAGTATAATATATTTATATTGTTCAAGCCACCAAGATTGTAGCAATTTGTTATTAGCAGAAATAGAAAACATAGGTGGTAATATCACTTTTACAGAGAAAGACAAGGTATCCCATACTTAAGAGGCCACTTATCCAAGGTCATATAGGCATTTAGTATCAGCTCAAGCTAGACTTCAGTTGGTCAGAGTGAATATTATACCTGTTAGCATCTGTTCCACTTATCTATTGCTTCATAACAAACTAACCCAAAGTGCGGTGGCTGAGGGTTGACTGGACCCAGCCAGGAGATTCTTGCTTTTTGTCTATTATGTGGTTGCACTCACATGTTAGCTAGGACTTCAGTCAATTGAAGACTTAACTGAGGTGGACATCTACAGTGGCTTACTCATGTGCCTGGCAATTGAGGCCAGCTGTCAGCTGCAGCTCTTCACCAGAGCACCAACATGGGGTGCCTCTATATGCCTTGGCCTTGTCAGAGCATGACAGCTGGCATCCATTTGGTAGGGAGCAGAATCTGCCAAGCCAGTTAGGGGCCTCACCTGGAACTGGCACCCTGTCACTTTTGCCATATTCTACTGGTCAAAGCAATTACAAGGTCCACCCAGATTTAAGGGGTGAATAAATAAACTCCACTGCTTGACAGAGTAGTGGCAGGGTCACATTTCGGAAGCGCATGTGGTATGGGAGATACTTATGCAGCCATTTTAGGAAAACATAATATCCTATAGCATCCTTATTTGGAGGAACTGAAATTACTGTATTTTTTCATGTATAAGATGACACTTTTGTCTAAAATTGTTAGACCAAAAATTGGCGGTTGTCTTATACACAGGAATAACCCATGTAATGATTTTTTTTATTGTTAAATTTATTGGGGTGACATTGGCTAGTGAAAACTACATGGGTTCCAGGTGTACAATTCTACAATATGTGTCTGTGTGTTGTATTATGTATTCATCACCCAGAGTCAGTTCTCTTTCCATCACCACTTATTTGGCCCCCCTCCCTCCTTTCTCTCCCCCCTCCTTCTTTATCCTCAGGTAACTAATAAACTATTGACTGTGTCCATGAGGCTTTGTTTCTTGGTGGCTTTCAGTTTTATGTTCCACATATGAGCAAAGTCATATGTTTCTTGGTTTTTTCTGTCTGGCTTATTTCACTTTGCATGATGATCTCAAGGTCTATCCATGTTGTCGTAAACGGTCATAATGTGTATTGATTTCTGAATGAAAACTAGGGGTCTTCTTATACATGGGGATGTCTTATACCCAGAAAAATATGGTACTTTGTAGCAATCTTAGAGTGAATTGATTAATAACTATTCATGGGCCTTGTACTATTGGAAGGCACCATGCTAGGCCTTTTGGAGAATGGCGGGATAATCACAAGCAGCCTCCGAGCTAAAGCCATTTGGCAGCTAGCATGGGCCCTGAGGGAAGACAGTACGGGGAGCAGTAAGAGGCAGCAGGGAGCAGGGAGAAAGAGAGGCAGTGCTAAAGGACTGAGTAAAAAGGCCATGAGGGAACCCTGCAAACATGGTAAGCTTTGAAGTCATACCTGGCAAAGGGGAGAGCTGCTAGTAAACAGTCAGGGAGGTAGGAGAATGCTGACACATTTCTTGGGACCAATACCAAGTCAACTATTTTGGCTCAAGGAGGGTGTTTGCAGGGTGTGTAGAGAGAAGACTTGGCCCTAGTCTACTCTGTAATTCCTGGAGAAAGGAAACCAGGATTTCACTCATATTTGCTTGAGGCATGGGCTAAGGACTGACTCTTTAATGGGAGACACTTAGAATAAGTTGACCAGATTTTAACATTGGTAAAGCGGGAGACCATTGACCGGTGGGGAGGGGGTTCTTGGTTAAAAATTTGGTCTATCTCCCGCCGTTCCCTAGCTTGTCGTGCATTCTTTCCAAAAATCGGGACTTTTTTAAAATGCCGCGGGACGCAGGACAAATTGTTAAAAATCGGGACGTCTGGTCACCTTAACTTAGAAGCAACAAAGAGTCCCCCAAAATTATCAGAAACATGGATCTTTTAAATTAAGTAATCATACTATTTCTTTATACTAATTGATTGCCATGTGATGAACACCAGAAAGCATGCTGGATTCTCACGGGTATCTCTGTGTCCTCTCCACCTGTCTCTTGCAGCTCAATGTCAGCGCTTTGCAGATAGCAACCCAGAATGGCCACGCGTCCCTGGTCAGCTTTCTTCTCGATGAGAACGCTGATTTGAGCATGGAAGTGCAAGTGAGTCTATTCTGATGACTTGGGCTTTGATTCTGGTGCTGTGAGGGTAGGCTGTGCTGGGAGATGCTCCTCATAGATACAGATATGTGGTGGGGGTTGGGGGTGGGGGGATGAGGTGTTCACAAAGGAGGAATTCTTTCAGGGAAGGCCATCTGGCTTCTTTTGGAGACTGAGTCTTAATCTTGAGAAATAAAATCCGAGGGATGAATTTTAGAAAGTTATTGAAGTTCTTGAACAAAATGAAGTCTTTGTGTTTTAAATATTTATATTTGCTGCAGTAAAACTTTCTCATGTGTCTAGAGATGCCATTATTCTTATATTAAATTTATCAGTCTGGGAAAATGATGGAGTGGCTGTCAATAGAAGGAGAATGATCATTTTTCCCCCTTCAATGAACAGTCTTGTTTTTCTTTTGAAAGTCAATCCTTTATGCTGATTTAGGTTTTCTGAAGTTTGAATTGGCTTTGGTAGAATTAACAAAGGTTCTCTGTGCTGAAATTAGATGGGAAACATTCCTCTATTTTTCACTCTATTTTCATTTCTCCTGTGAGAATATTATTTCTTCTGATCTTGCTTAGACATTGCTATTTATTGTATTAACTGGAGAGGAGGGATATGATTTGAACCATGACTGGTGGTTTTGGAGAATAGCGTTAGGGGAATTGGCTCTGAACTCGCCTGGTCCATCCAAGGATGCTTCCTGTTTCTTAGGAGGAGCTGGGCCCCAGCAAGGCTGGTGGTCCCAACAGGAAGGTCACTGCCTAGTTCCCCGAAACTGAGAGATGCTTTCTTTTTTTCATGCTTTGTGCCTCAGGAGAGAAGGTTTTTCCTGAGCAGAAGGGGCCTGTACAGAAGGCCTCCCCCTCACGTTGCCCATTCCCACCCCATCTGTCTCTCATCCCCTGCTCATCAGACAGTCTAACTTACACACCCTACCTGCCGCCCTCCTCTCCTGTTCCTCTGTGTGTTGGTGGTACCTTTGCCAACTCACTACATCTCTCTTGCATCAATCTACTCATTTCCCTGGAAGGAACCTGGTGATGATGTTGGAGTCAGGAGAATTTGGGTTCAAATCCTATCTCTGCCACTTCCCAGCCCAGATGCCTAGTGGAAGTTATTTAACCTCATATGAAGTGGGGACTAGAAGACCTAACTGCTAGGGTTATTGTGAATGAAAAGCTATGTTTCAGAGTACCATAAATTCTTCCGGGAAATGCGTGCATAGTAAGTGCCATTATAAGAATACATTGGATGCTCATGGCTGATGTTTATTAATATCATCTATTCCACTTGCACAAAACGGCACTCTGTCCTCATCACTACCCCCTCACACACGCCTGCACACCACTCCATTTTTCAGCCCAATGACTGCTGTCAACATGCTCACTAGATCTTCTGCCCTTGCTCTTTCACATCTGTACCCCCTCTCACCTCCCATTGGATGCCCCTAATCTTACTCTCTCTCATGCCTTAACTGTGTTCTCTCCACCTTTTAAATTAATTAATTAATTAATCTCCTCTCAGCTGCCTCCTCTGCCCTCCCCAGGGTATGTTTCCTCTCATGCCTCCAGGGGCCAGTGGCAGCAGGTGGCAGGGTGGCAATAGGAGGCCAGGTGTTTGACCATGGATGTGTGTAGTGCAGCCCAGAGGGCTGACTAAGAAGCGTGGGGTGGAGATGGGTGAGAGCATTGGGGTACAGCTGGAAGACAGGCGTGTAGCCCCAGACAAGGAGAGGGAAGCAGGCTGCAAGGGCTTGGTGACTACATCATGGCTGGACTCGGTATAGGTGGGAGGGCAGTGCCCTTGGGGGAGTGGGGAGAGCCAAGATCAGATCAGTTATGAAATGGTGAATGTGAATTCTGTTTCCTCCTTGTGGCTCTTCTCACTGTACTGTAGCTCTTTGGAGGCATTGAGAAGTCCTGCAGTTAACTTATTTAATACTTTCTTATCTTTCATATTTGAGCTCAAAAATGTCAGTTCTTCAGGAAAACCTTTTCTGACCTCCAGAAAGGTCAGCTTTCTGCCCACCCCCACATGTACTCTCATACCACACTGTACTTTTGCTTCAAAGCACTTACCACAATTTGTAATCCTATATTTATTTTGTGATTAAAGAAACAGTTAATATTTGCTTACTCCACAACATTGGAAGATTTCTGAGAACGGGTCAATTCACCACTCAACCCCTAGCCTCCTAAAAAGAGACTGGCCCACAGCAGGTGCTCAGCATATGGTTCTAGAACGCATGGAGGGCAAAAGCTGATTGCTGGTGAGCAGGTTTGCTGCATAGCCTTGGGATAGAAATGACTGCTGAACACTTACGATGGGCCTGACACCGTGTTGGCAAGTTCAGTACTCAGGAGAGTATCAGGAAATGCTTGCTGAAGTGAGTCACGTCTTGATCAGAGTGATGAAGCCAGAAACTTTCATTTCTTTCTGCAGCCTAAGGAATCCCCTCTTCATTTAGCTGTTATCAACAACCATATTACAGTGCTAAACAGCTTATTAAGTGCACGGCATGATATTAACATCTTAAATCAGGTAAGCCAAGTAAGTCAGAACCTGTAGAATCTATTTTCTTACGTTTCAATGCAGTGTGTGTTTAGGGATAGTTTTGATTAAGTTCAAGGTGCTCTAAAATTTCCTGGGAGGAATATGAACATTCTTTTTATCCTTTTTAACTTCTGAAACCCCTACTCCCATTGGCACGGAAACACTTTGTCAGTTTCAGACACACAACTGGGGTTCAACCACTTGTTCACTTAAGGGGCTCAGCACTTCTGATAATCAGTGACTCAGATGTAAATCGCCAGAGGCTCTTTAAATCAAAAGCCATTCCCACTGTGTGAAATGTAATGGGGAGGGCAGCCCTTCTCAGTAAGAAGGAAGCTCTGTTTCCATATTGTAGACAGTGTGGCGTTTTGGGTTTTGTTTTTTTCCTGAAAGCAAAATTTGGGAATAAAAAATTACCAGGAATTCAATCCACTGGAGCAGAATCCAATGCCTCCTAAGAGGAATCTGTGACTGAGCTGAAAGAATAAAGCGGATGAACTTTGTTATATCTGAACGAGGGCCCTCTTCCAGGAGCTGTTGGGAGGGAATGGAAAGACAAACTCTTGGGAGAGGAGTCCTTCCAGAAACCTGAGAATAGACGGGGGCCTCTGGACTCTTCCCCCCTTTCTGGCCATCTCTTCCCAGAGAAGCTCAGTGGTGCCCTCCAGGTGGGGAATAGCCAGGTGCAGTGGATGTGCCATCCTGACCCACTGTGTAGTCCTCAGTTTCTCATCTGTGAAACCAGAACACCAACTTAGATCTCTGCAGTCTCCTCCTTTGAGTTCTTTTGTGCCCCAAGCTGAATGGAGATTTATCTCCCCTTCTGTTCCTTCCTTCCCCAGGGACCTTCTTCCTCCCACATCTTTTACTATCCCAAATGCATGGAGGAAGAAAAACCCCTCTTGCTATTAAATATACTTACGTGTTCAACTATGTTAGTACCCCCAGCCCTTCCCTAGTGGGTAGACTGCAACATACACAGGCAGAACTCAGGTGTGATTTTGGTTTCACCAGAAGTGGCTACATCCACTCCAAGAAGGAGGGTATGTTAGGCTACCTACCACCCAGTTATTGAACTAGACTTTATCGTTTCATTTTTGTTGTTGTTGTTAGAACAGGGATACACTTGTTCTATAAAAATAATAAAACGTAAATAAGCTAAAAACTTTCAGTTTGTTTGTAATGCCCCCAAGGAAAGAGAATTCTTAACATTTTGGTGCATTTCCTACCTTTAGACTTAGAACATATAGTCACAGTGAGATTTTATTGGTATTTAACATGTTACATTTGTATCTCTCTATTCCATGTTGGTATAGAACTTTGATAGGTTTATCAGTGTTAAGTGTGTCTTTTTTTGCCCATCTTGGATGATGAGTCCCCTGAGGGGCACATTGCCACCCAAAAGTGGGTCTTTAATAAATGCTTTTTGATGTTAGGTATGCTAACACCTCATGCAAGTTGGTCCTGTGCTCTGTGGCAGAGTAACGGGTTAGATGCTGTTGCCTAGCTGTGTGGCACTGAGCACATTGCTTCCTCTCTCTGGTTTAGGGTTGGGTTAGATCATAACCAACATTCTTTCCGTCCTAATATTTTAGAAATGTCCTCACATTGGTATTACTTTTGATGGAAGGTTAAAATGGATGATTTCCTTGTGATTTCATCTATTTCTTTGAAACATTCTCATCCTTTTGATAGGAAAGTGATTATTACAGAAAGAAATTAGGAGTCTTGTACTTATTTATATATTATAATGTGGGAAATACTATAAAATATTACAAAAATAGACAAGCATCAAGAATGCAATAAAAATAACCTCTAATCCCTCCATCTAGATACTATCATTCTTAATATCACTGATATATTTTCTTCTTTTTATATATATTTATATGTATATTGAGCTCAGCTAAATATAATGTTGTTGCCTAAGACTTCTAATGTTAAGTATTTTTTTCAATTTAAAAAGTAGCCTTTGAAACCATTTTTTATTGTGGCTAAATATAAGATTTACCCTTTTAACTATTTGGAAATGTACAGTTCAGTGGCATTAAGTACAGTCACATTGTTGTGCAATTATCACAGCCATCCATCTTCAGAACTTTTTTTTCTTCCCTAAATAAATCTCTGTACTCATTACATAATAACTCCCTATTTCCTCCTCCCCTCAGCCCCTGGGAACCACTTTCTGTCTCTATGAACTTGACTACTCTAGTTGCCTCATATAGAAATCATTTTTTTTTAATTATTTTTAATGATTGCCTACTATTCCAATATGTGGAAATACCATAATTCATCTAATGAGCCTCCTTGTTAAACATGTAACTTCCTTTAGGTGTTTTACTATCCTAAATAATACAGCCATAAATGTCCCCTGTACATACTTAAAAATATATGATCTTATCTGTTTTCCCCTATGCCTAGATAGGACACCTCTATTTCCCCACGGTCTCTTCACCAGGCACATGTTTTTCCCTAACGTTCTTAGATTAAATTTTTGAAATTTCTCATGGCAGAGGCAGCAAACTCCTTTGCATATAGCTGCTGATCTTGGAAATGTGGAGCTGGTGGAAACCCTGCTGAAAGCAGGCTGTGACCTGAAGGTTGTTGATAAGGTAATTTCAGGGATTTCACTGTGTTCAGCTGAGCTGGTTCCTCCACACCCCCAGGCCCTGCTGGTGGGAAGCTTTGAGTAGCAGCAGCATTAGCATAGCCTTTGTGAAATGGACACAGACTGGAGAAACCTTGATAGTAGAACATCCAATTTTATTGAGATAGGGGGGCACAAATTTTTACTAAGCAATAAAATAGGCATTTTTAAAATTCAAATTTTATATTTATTTTTGAAAAGATTATAGATTCACATAGGCCAAAATAAAAATATATAATTAGTAAAGATCTCACAGTAAAAATTTCCACTCACCCTGTTGTCCCTGTTTGTCTGGTTCCTAGGCTACCCTTGCTACGTATATGTATCCATTATTATACATTTCTCTGTTTTTTCTAGTTTCTTTTTTTTAAGACTTATTTTTATTATTTTGGTTTTTTTGACAGAGACAGAGAGATGCAGAGAGAAGGGGGAGGGCCCAGAGCAGTCTCCATAGTTGCACATCATCAGTTTTCAACACGGTTTTGTTCCACACAGATGGGTGGGGGCCACTCAGGGCAGGAACTGGGCTGGGGGCCTCCCGCATGGGAAGCGCACTTCAGCGAGCGCTTAACCCGCCATCCCGGCTTCCCCCACATTTTCTTTGTCCTTTCATCCATGCATGGACATTTGGCTTGCTTCACCTTTTGGCTATCAAGTAGACTTGTTTGACACAGTGACGTAGGCTCAGACACTGGAGGGTTGTAGGATGACTGTCTGTTAGGATTCAGCTTTACAGAAAGGTGTAAACGCAGGACACTGCTGTGTGTGGCTGCCCTGTTAGGTGCTCCCATACACACCATCTTATTTCAGTCCTCTTATCTCTTCTATAAAGTGGACAAAACAATCCCAGTTTTCAAGACAAGATTTGAGAGATTTTAGTGACAGCAGAGACACATATATAGTAAGAGGCAGAGCTTGGCTTTACCGCCAAGGCTACTGGCTGCCTGGCTGTCCAGTGCGAACCTACAACTGTCGGCAAAGGTCACTGCTTCCCAAACGTGCAGGTTTTCTCTTCCTTGTCTTTGCCCACACTGTTCACCTGTTTCGCACGTCCCGAATTCCCAGTGCAAGCCTGAGTCCACCCTACTGTGTTTCAAACTCACACATTTTACATTTTTAGAATCTGAAATAGTGATATGCTATTTTACTTTTCTCTGTACGTTAGCTTTTTAAATTAACTTTTTTTTTTTCCTGATTATACAAGTAATACAAACCCACTGAGGACAGTCTGGAACATATAAAAAGCATAAGCAAAGCACAGCCACCCATAATTCTAGCACTTAGGTGGAATCACACCAAGTTGTGGCTTGTTAACTTTCGTTAACATTCAGCATTGGTATTGACATTCACAATTGTCCTATGCTTTCTTTTTGTAATTTATTGCACTTTTTCATTAATATTTAACACCTCCAAGGCAGTCTTGTGGGTAGAGAATCCATAACATTAGGCAGGAATTCACACTGGGCTCCCTATTGCTCGTGAACTGGATATTCCAATAAACACCTACAATGCTGCAACTTGACTTTGTTTTCAGAACAAAAGCTCCCAGTTCACTAGGCCTCACAGTCTCACAATTTGATTTTCCCTTTTCCTCCCTCTTTCTTCTCAGGGTCTGGCACATAGTTGGCAGCCAGTGCATATTTAATTAATCAATAAAAACTACCTTCTCTACCTGCTTCCACAATTTTTACCAAAAATAACTGACTATTTCTAGGACCAAATTAAGGTCTGGATATGAAAAGGAAGTCAAGGTTTGATGTAAATTTGACATTCGCAGAAACTGTTCCTCATCATAAGGCTCCCTGAGGACCTTCCACACTCAATGGCACACGTACCGGTATTTGGATTTCCACTGCAGCATACACTCCCAGGGAAGGTTTTCTATGAGCCTGAAAACACTGGCTCTCGGAATGCTGCCTTCCCAAAATAGGCTAATTTTGGTGATTCAAATGGCTTTACAAGCCAGAATTTAGACAGTAAACAATTAGAGACTTGCTAAATGTCAACAAAATGCAGTTCTCTCTCATTTTATTACTGCTTCTTTTGATTAGAAGCTGATTACTTTCAACTCTAATTTTCAGGCTCACCTGGGTCTTTAGTGCCTGGACTAGCAGCCAAATCTTCCAATTGGTGGGAATCAGCCATGTGAAAATATTACTGGGAGTCCCTAAGCATAGAAACTTGTAAGATTGGAATTTCTCCTGGGGTTATTTCTGACCATTCTTTTTAATTATCTTTAGGGCCCTTGAGAAAATTTTTCATGGATCCCTTTCAAAGCAATGAAAACCTTCATCTTTACCTCAGGAAAAAAAATGTATACATGTATAGTTTACACATTGCATAATACCTAGGGGAAAAAATCTAGGAGGCACTGCTTGCAAAGCTGTATGCCTTGGCTTTGAACTATATGCAAATATATTCATCTTGACAAAGGCATGCCTTTTGTAATTTATACAAGGTAACACTTAGGTTCCAGTCCACTCATGCCCTAAATTATGTCCAGAACAGCCCTTACTGATCATTCTGTTTGGTTAAGATTCTAACCCCTCATCCTTGGTTAGAGGCAATATGATATAATAGAAAATAGAAATGTTCTAGATAGGCGTCCAGCAAGCTGAGTTCTGTACTATGAAGTAGAAGTGTTGTCATGATTGATATGATTCTTAATAAGATCCATCCATTTCCTGTCTTATTCCTCCACCCTCTTCAACACATGGCTACTACTCCCTGGCCTATGGTGGCTGTCAAGCTCCTGCCATCACGCTAGCGTTCCACTCAGGAGGAAGAGGAAGGGAATGAGAATGACATTCTTCCTTTCTTAAAAGATACTTCCCAGAAGTTGCATGTGTGACTTCTATTTACATACTATTGGTCAGAATTTAGATCATATATCTAAGTACAAGAGAGACTAGGAAATGTTTGGGGTGGCTAAGTGCCTGGCTAAAGCCAGGAGGTCTCTTCCTCTAAAAAAAGAAAAAAAAGGAAGAAGCTATTGAGGGGAGGGAGCATGGGACACTGACTAAAGCCTCTGCCACAGGTGGAGTCAGACTTCAGAGGAGAAAAATATATGATCATGTTCTCTATTTGTTGAGGACTTTGCAGTACAATGAGCCAGGTAGACCCCTGGGTATTTTGGAAAACATTTGGGTTCTTCCTGAAAGAGCATGTGTAAAATATCAACTGCTGATTGAGGGTCCCTAAGCCAAAATTCTTTCCCTTGCCCAGCTGACATGGCACCAGACACTGTTGGTATCTAGCATCTCTTGAACAGTTACCATGTGCCACGCACTGTCCTAAGGACATTACGTTATCACACTTATCTCTCCCCACTACACCATGGGCTAGTTATTGAGACAGAGAAAAGCTAAGGACTGGCCAAGTTCACCCTGCCAGGAAGCAGTCGGGTCAGGATTTGAACCCAGGGCCCCTTGTTCCAAAGCTAGAGTGTCTGAACACTAGTCCATATCACTTGCCTTCTTTTTTAAAATTTATTTTTATTGTTTCTGACAGAGAGAGACAGAGAGTGAGAGACAGAGAGAAACAGAGAGAAGGGGGATGGCCCAGAGTAGTCTCCATAGTTGTATATTAGTTTTCAATTTACGGTAGTTTCATTTCACAGGTGGGCACGGGGCTGTGCAGGGCAGGAACTGGGCCTCACCTGACATTTTTGTTTTAACTTTTAGCATGGGAAGACAGCCCTGGCCGTGGCCTCCCGGAGCAACCACAGCCTTGTTGTGGACATGCTCATAAAAGCAGAGAGATACTACACCTGGAGAGAGGTGAGGAAGGGTGACCCCATTAGATGCATGTGCTGTTGTGGCATTTTCTTAGCTAAGATGTCCCTTCTGTTTTCTTGTGAGGGAGTGGGGGTAAATAACAGCAGCAGGCTTAGGTAGAATCATGGGACATAACACTATAAAATCCCACACATATCCTGTGTCAGGTGACAGTACTCAAGATATTTTTAAAAATTGTTTTCAGGCGTATAAAACAGTATAGTGATTAGACATTTAGCTTACAAAGTGATAGCCCTCGTAAGTTTATTAGCCATCTGACATTGTACGTAGTTATTACGATATTATTGACTATATTCCCTATGCTGCACTTTATGTTCCCGTGACTATTTTTTAAAGTTATTTTATATTAGTTTCAGGTGTATAGTGTAGTGGTCAGACATTTACATAACCTGTGATGTGATCCCCCTGGTAAGTCTAGCACCCATCTGACACTATAGTTTTTACAATATTTTTGATTATATTCCCCATACTGCACTTTTATACCCCCATGACTCTTGTAATTACTAATTGGTACTTCTTAATCCCTTCACTTTTCTCACCCAGCTCCCCAACCCCTCACCTATCTAGCAACCATTAGCTTGTTCTCTGCCTCTATGAGTACTCAAGATTTTTATGTCAGACATGTGTCTCTGTCTTGAATGACAAGAAATGATCCAATGACAGATAACATTGAAAACATAGTGTCAGTTACTACCTTACCAGTTATATCTGGAAAAAAAAACAGCTCTGAAATGAGACATGAAACAGAAAAATCTGAAATCATAAATGCAATTACTTTCCATTTAGTTGCACAGTGAGAGCATCAGAGACCCAATGACCAGCTTCACTCTGACATTTAAGCCAGATCACAGTCAGGAGACCAGGCATATGCGCAGCCTCCTCTGGAACCTGGCTTACCGTCAGCTGAAGGCCAAGGAGTGGCAGAGGCTGGCCCGTGTATGGGACTTCACAGATGAGCAGATCAGAGCCATTGAGCAGCAGTGGTCAGGTGAGCATGGCCAAGACAACGTGGGCAGGAGGCACTCAGTATTAGGGACAGCAGTCCTGCCTGGTGACAGACCTTCCAAGCAAGTGCTAGGGATGCAGACCCAGGGCTTCCAAGGCATGGAATCATTTCAGCCCAATTCCATCTGTCAAAATTAGTGAGGTCAGGTCAGCGGGAGTACTTAGCTTTGCTTTATTATTATTATTATTATTATTATTTTAAGATTTATTTTTATTGTATTTTTGACAGAGAGAGGGAGACAGAGACAGAGAGAAGGGGGAGGGCCCAGAGCAGTCTCCTTAGTTGACATTAGTTTTCCATATAGTTTCACTCCACAGTTGGGCACGGGGCTGTGCAGGGCAGGAACTGGGCCAGGAGCCTCCTGCATGGGCACCGGAAAGAACTGAACTGGGGGCACATCCCAGTTTAGCATATGGGTCCGCATGGGCCGGGGCCGGGATTTGATCCTCGGTGTCTGAAGCTGTAAGGCGAGTGCTTAACCCGCTGAGCTTCCTAGCTTCCCAACTTTGCTTTTTATGACTTGACAAAAACCTAGGAAATACAGAAAGTTTGCTTGGCATTAAACTAATTGGCATTAAAGTAATTGGCATTAAACTAATGGCATTAAAAATAAAGGAGCAAACACTTTTCTTGGTAAAACTTTCTATTCAGAGCATTTTTCATACATGCATATTATGAGTTGGGAATGAGTCCCATGCTCAGGGGTTGATTGGAATGTAGATACAGAAGCACAGCCCGTGCACACACGTTACTCATATCACATGAAAGTATAATAAATGAAGACACTTTTATTGCTAATTCTAAGGATATATTTTCATGTGAGGAAAAAAATAGGAAAAAAATGCATTGGAAATGTCGAATATTGATTATAGTTTCTGAAAAGATTTATTTTTACTGTTGTTTCTCCTTTGTTGCTCCTTAGACATATAATGTTCTGTGACATCTTTAGGAAAATTGTCTTCTGGAAATCTCTCTTGACCTGAAAAAGTCATTTGGAAATAGATTGTACCTTCAGAGTACTTGCTGTCTGGATAAGGGGGATTTTAAGATGTTTCAATCCAACATTGTGGAATGCCTAGAATGTGTTTAGCTCTGCCAGGTGAGGGACACGTGAGCTCCTAAGTTATGGTGCAAGTTTGAGGGAGTTTATACTCTAGTGGGCCCGAGAACAGTAACACTCACAATCCAATTATATTGTGACCAAGGTAATGATACCAGGGAGTTCCGGGGCTTTTGAGCAGAAGAGTGACACCTTGATGATGGTATTTAAGAAAAATTGTTTGGCAAAGGCAAGAGCAGGAGGATTCACCCAGGAAGGAGTACATGCTTTATACATGCAGTTTGCCCTCTTGGAAATGCCTGTCCCTCCAACAGTCCAGCACCCTTCCTCCCAGCTCAGGCCCTCCTCCTGGCATCTCTCTGCTCCTGCACACAGGAGAGAGCCTGGAATGTCGCTGTAGCTGTGAACTCCTGGCAGGAGTGACAGTGGCTTCCTCTCTTTATATCCCAGCCCTGCCCCCAACGCCTTTCAGGGGGCAGTGAGTCTGTGCCCAGTATGCACTGGCCCGGGGGATGCAGACTTCCATTAGAAACTGGAATGGCACGGTGGTACCCGATGCTGCTCAGAGTGTGGGTACCGGACAGCAGCAGCAGCAGCTGGGAGCTCATTCAACATGAAGATTCTCACCCCAGACCAACTGAATCAGAATCTGCCTTTTAACAAGATCCCCAGGTGAAATATGCAGTTTAAGTGTGAGTTTGAAAAGCTCCATGTCTCATTAAGATTGTCTCTTACTGCTGGGCAGGGATAAAGCTGTAACATTTTTTGTCGGCTGCTTTGGGCATGGTAGGTGCAGGGCAAGTGCTGGAGTGAATCCAAACTCTGGTCACCCTAAGGCAGCACTGGTCAGGGGAACTGCAAGGGCTTGCATCCACTGGGCCTTTCACCTAGTGGTCGCCAGGGAAGGAATGAATTTGCAATCATAGTCACAGAGAAAATTCAGTTAGAATAGAGACGTCGCCAGCATGTGGTGTTGTGACTGCAACCTTTCGTTCATGGCACAGGGAGGGACAGCTGCCGCGAACATGGCCACAGGGCTCTGCTTATCTGGCTGCACGGGACCCTGATGACCCAGGACATGCCGGTAAAGCAGCTGTACGAGGACCTAGTACACACAGGTTTCCCAGAACTAGCTGGTGAGTTACAGTTTCTCATGAACAGAAACTCCTGCTCCTTTAAAATGTGAGGGGACATGGGATGGGAGGGGGACAGGAAGGCTGTGCCACGTGGTCAGGTTAGAAGCTAGTTCTCCACAGCTAAGAACTGTCTTACTCCAAATGCTGTTTTGCTCCTGTTGGGAAACTCTACACGTTAGTGTATTTGAAAATGTTATCTCTAGGTTGAGAGAATAGAGCAGACAGATGATTTCTTCACCAGCTGAGGTTACTTCTAAAAACCACTCTGCCAAAGATCATATGGTCAGGGAAGATGCTTTGAAAACTTATCAGTAAATTAGGTGGAGTTATAACTTGCATTAATAATAACCATTCAAACAAAATATATAAACATCTGCTGCAATGTTCATGATGCAGCTTTACCTAAAGCTGAGAACACAAGTGTATGAATCAGATCACTGATCCAATCAATACTCAGTTTCAAGTAGTTGTTGGTACAGGGAATAATACATGGGTGATGCCTACCTTTTATGTAGGCCGACCGGACGTACCGTTTTAAGGACAGAAAACAGTACTGTCCCATTTCAAATGGTACGTATGGTCAGCCTACGGCACCTTGAATTTAGCCCAGTGAGACTCAGGTGACCATACATACTGTTTGAAAGGGGACAGTACTGTTGTTTTCTGTCCCATTTCAAATGGTAGATCTGGTATTCCTACTTCTATGGCATTTATCTTCATAGCATTGGGGTTGTCCCCTCAACTTTAAATTTGTTCTTATGAAAGCATATTCGTAAGGACTCTCAGGGGAAGCTAGAGGAAGTCCTGAAGGGCATGTGCTAATAGGTTGTGTGATCTTGAGAAGTACTATAACCTCATTGTACCACTGTTCACACTGTTAGCTAGAAAAGCGTCCTTCAAAGGGCTGTTGTGGGATTGAGTAAAAGTGCGTGGCACATAGCAAGTACTTAATAATACATGTTAGCTATCAATAATAAGTGCTATGCTGTGTTTTCCAGAAAAGATCCGTCAATTCAAAAGCAAAACTGACTCAACGCCTAAGAAATGTGCAGTTTCATAAATGCCTAGAGAAATGGTATTTAAATGATTTTCCAACTCAGCATTGTCCTTTTAAATTCAGATCTTTAATGCCATAAGCAGGATTGATTTTCCTTTCAACTCTGAAGATGGTGGTGACAGGATCCTCTTAACAGATGAAAATATAATTATTATTCTTTCCAACCACTGAAGCCAAAAAAAAATTTTTTTTTTTTGCCTAAAGCAAGTTGTGATTTTTCCCATTTCTGTCGTTTGATGTGATATATATGCAGCATAATCTAGGAGGATTTTGTATATCATGTTTTAAATATATGTGATGATGGGACCAACAACATGGTACATGGGGAAACCAAGGGTTTTAGGATTGATGTGGTTTTGAATCCTGTTTTTCCACTTATTAGCCATAAGCCTTTGGGCACTCTAATATTCAAATTCCTAGATCTTTAGTTTCCTTCTCTGTAAAATGGAAGAAATGTCTATCTCTTCCATAACATTTTGGTGAGGATGAAGGGAGAATGCCTGTGAAATATATAACCTCATGCCCTTAGTACTGAAATCATTAACTGGTATTTTTCTTCTATGAGGAACTAGTTTTAGAAATTTAGTCACTGTTGGCTTTAAATGACACATATGTGTAATATATTACTTAGAAGGCCAGCAGCATATACACCAGTATTTTTATCTCTTGGTGATTTAGCAGGGGGTGATTTTTATTTTCTTTGTACTTTTTGGTACTTTCCCATTTTTTCCCTAATGAACATGCATTATTTTTATAATCTGAGAAAATTGTTAGATAAATATGTAATCAAATATCAACTTATATGCAACTATTCATTATACTTTAAGGCTCTCCATTCTCAACTTTTGACTTTAGGTCTGTCTATAAGGCCAGAAATAAAATCATGAGCAACTTATCGTTCTAAGTCTTTGGTTCACTTAATGTTATGAATGTTAGAAACAGGTAATATGTCACGATTCCCAAGTTTTTAACAGAGGTCATCAGTGAAAACTCTTGTTCCCATCTGTTCTTCAATATGGCCAGTTTTCACTGACCTTGCTACTCCTCTTCCCTCCTACCCCACCCCCACCCCCACCCCCAAATCTGGGCAATGTCTTTATATAAGAAAATGTGCATGCATACTCTTCTTGTATAAAGTGTTTTAACTGTTTAACGTAGACTAACACTGATTACTTGATGCTTTAGACAAGATAACATTTCCAGAGCTTAAAGCTTAAACAGATACTTATAATATTCTTAGTTTTCGTATTTACTTCAGTTTGTCCACACGGTTGGCTTGCATACTGAAAACCAATCCTAATTGTAATCTAGGTTCTTCAAAAAGCAGAGCCTGAGGCCAGAGTTTTCGTGCCACTGCTTTTTCCAGGAGTGCAAGGCCAAGGAAGCAGGGGGAGAGGAAAGGGAGATTGATAAGGGGAAGGACGGAGAGCCAAGACCAGGATGAATTACCAAATCAGCCACCACTTGGCAGCAAGCACAACCGATTTGACCTTGAGGGTACTCTTAGAAGAGAGACAGGATGGCTAGGGCATCTCAGGACAGAGTTCATACAGGGGAGAAAGGAAGAAGACTCCAAGTGGAGCCTGCTGGTGTCTGGGTGGCTCGATGGAGAGTGGAGGGAAGCCTGGGGAGGAGCATGCCTTCTACAGGCAGCAGGACATGATGTGCTGCTGGTTTGTGCTTGTTGAAACCTAAGAGGAGCTGTTTGCCACTGTGGTAGATGGGCCAGAACCCAGAAAAGTGATGCATAAGAAGGATCTAATAATCTTTAAGACATGGCCAAATACTTCTAATAACTCAGAAAAGCCTTGGTTTGCCCCTTTAGAAAATGAAATATTTGTCCATCTCACATTTATTCTCTGAAGTCCTGTTAATAATGTAAGTCAGTAAGAAAAACTATTTCCTATAATACAGTTAGAGCATAGAGCTAGATCCTATTCACACTGGAAGAGGCTTCAGAATATTAAGTCCACCCACTTCTGTTAAAGATATGAAATTAGAGGCCCTAAACAAATTCTTCAGAATCTATTATTTTTATGTAACTCAAAATTACTTTGTGAAATAGGTAGAGCTCACTGTCTCACAGATGAGGATCTTGAGATTCATTTAAATTGTCTGGCCCAAGACAGTCAGCCAGCAATAAAACCATTAGCAGCCTGGTCTTACTCTCCTGGATCATTTCTGCCCAGATAGAATAGTTTCTTCCTATTGGCCAGCCATTGAAAAGTCTCCATGTAGGCTTGGAAAATTTGCTGAGTTGTCCAGGGCTACACAACTGTTTGGATGTTCAGAGAGAACAATGTAGGTTTAAAATTGTACAATTTAAAAGACAAGAATATCAGAAAGAGGATCATTCTAATAGCAAAATTTCCTTTTAATGTTTCTGTAACTGTTTTTGTGCTAGAAAATTTTTCCCCCATTTTAAAATTAAAAAGTATTCATAGGTATTACCATTTCCCCCTATTTTTCATTCTCAGGTTACTAGAAAAATGAAGGCAAATATACTATAGTCATAAAGAACTTATTATTCTTTGTCTTTATCTTTTTA
>PVKE010009983.1:0-43518 GCA_004027555.1 Craseonycteris thonglongyai | reverse complement strand
TCACTCCTGGCAGCGCTAGTACTGGCTTGAGGTTCGTCAGCACCTTCTTCAGCCTCTTCATGGTCGTCATCGGGCAAGATTTGGTCGTAGAGAGCTTTGGCCTTTGTCCTGATCATATTAGTGTCCAAACTCACTGTCTTTTTCCTGCCATCAGCAATCCACAATGCCAGTGCAGCTTCCATTTTCACAATTCTGTTATCACGCGGAGTTACCACGTTTCTCTTCTTTATTGAAGGTGATTGAAGCAGGTTTGCGGATGTTTGCTTCCTCTTTCTTGATGGACCGCACTGTAGATTCCTTCACCCCGTCATGGCGTGCCACAGATGCATCACTTCTGCCCTCTTTGAAATCATATCTAAAAGTGTCACTTTTTCGCTGATGGTCATCATCTTCTTCCTCTTGGGCGCCCCGGAGGAAGCTTTCGCAGGGGCACAGCACTTAGGCGGCATTATAAGGGCTGAATTAATAAAAAAAGTTATCGCTTAAACAAAACAAGTTATCGCCAACACAACACTAAAATACAGTATGCGAGACAGTCAGCATCATGGACAAGACTGGCGAGATACAACAAGAGAAGATGCTAGGTGAGGCTGCGATGATGCGCAGACAATCAGCTCACAGGGATGAATCCACTCGTGCTCTCATGGGTCGATGTTGCACCGGAAACCCATCACGCGCCTTTATGAGAGCCCGTGGGATGTGCTCTGAGTCAACTCATCTCTTTGTTTGACAGGCAGGGACCCTTCTCTCTCGCGCATCCACATGAAACAATGCTCCTTTCCGCCATGTGGCTGCCGACATGGTTGTAGTTTTTCATTTTTATTTTTTGATGAATGTTTTGGGAAACCCCGCGAAGCACTGAAGCCACAAAACATGAAGCACGAAGTGGCGAGGGAACACTGTACCTACAAGATAACCATTTGGCCACTTACTTCTGGAGAGATTTCTACCATAAGGTAACAAAACACACATTAACCTTCAGACCCTGCCAACAGCTCTCCTGCTAAGGTTATTTAGTCAAATTGCTTTCTTACTCTATACATTATTTGAAAACTTCTCTACTCTCTACACCCTATCTTCCACCCCCCTTCAACCCCACCCATGAAAAAAAGTGATCTCCCTTGTTATTTCACTGAAGAAAACAAAAAGGTGGTCATTTACCTTCCTCCCACCTACCTTGCAAACCATATATCTACATTCATTCTCCCCTTTATCTATCCCCTTTCAAAAGAGGTATCCCTCATCATATCCAAGCTTAATCCTTCTCTGTGCATCTACCTTAAACCCTCTTCACTACCGAGGAACCTACACTCACACCATTGGTTTTTATTTCTCTATCCTTTACATCTAAGGTCTCCTTTTCAAGTGTTGGCATTTAAAAATGATCAAGTTCATACTCTAACAAACAACAAGCACAAAACCTTCTTAAACCATGCATCTGTATGTAGTAAATAACCTAATATCTTTCTACTTCGGCTAAAAAAATTTTTTTAAGTTTTTTAATTCAAAAAATAATTTTCCAACTCTTAAAAACTGCATAGGGGAAGCCGGGATGGCTCAGTGGGTTAAGCGCTCACTTTGCAGCACCAGGGACTGAGGATCGAATCCCGGCCCCTACCCATGCGGACCCATATGCTGAACTGGGGAGTTCCCCCAGTTCAGTTCTCTCTCTGTCTCTGTATCTCTCTCTCTCTCTGTGTCAAAGAACAATTAAATAAATAAATAAATAAATATTAAAAAACTGCATAAAAATTATTTTTAAATTGCATTAAAAGAAAAACAATTGAAACCCAATTCACAGCATTTCCCTAAAATGTTTAACTGATGAACTACAATCTTTTAGATAATTCTTTGGAATTTTATTTGAACAATTCATTTTAATATGATTATAAGATATATTTTGAATTTTCTATTTTTGCATATCATTTTATTAGTCTAGATATTCTGAACATTTCTAATGGCACATAACAAAATCTATACTTCCCCATAAAAATATGCATCTTACTGGAGCTTTCTCCAGTTTCACAATGAAAGAATTTCTCCTAATGAAGGAGAAAAACATATTATAGTAATAAATCAATACATTTTCTCTTTCCATTAAAGATTTATAGCCTAATTAGAATATGACTTGGACTTTGTCTAACCCAAGTAGGGTTCTCAAAAAAAAAAAAAAAAAAAAATTAAAAAACTGCAGGACCTTGAAAGGCAAAGAAAATTATTAAAAATAAATTTTAGGGGAAGCCGGGATGGCTCAGTGGGTTAAGCGCTCACTTTGCAGCACCGGGGACTGGGGATCGAATCCCGGCCCCGGTCCATGTGGACCCATATGCTGAACTGGGAGCTCCTCTGGTTCAGTTCTCTCTCTGTCTCTCTCTGTCCAAAATAAATTTAAAAAATATATATATAAATAAATAAATAAATAAATAAATTTTATAGGACTTACACCAAACTTGTTCAACTCATGGCATGCAGACCACGAGCAGCCCAGAATGGCTTTGAGTGCAGACCAACACAAATTCGTAAATCTTCTTAAACATTATGAGATTTTTTTTTAGTTCTTCAGCTACTGTTAGTGTTATTGTATTTTATGTGTGGCTCAAGACATTTCTTCCAATGTGGACCAGGGAAGCAAAATGATTGGACAACCTTCACTTATATTATCAGATTACAAGAATTTCTACAAAGCTATATTAAGTAAGTCAGTGTGATGTTGACAAAAAACAATACACTGAAATAAAATAATACCATAATAGAGAGTCAAGAAGCAGATTTATATATACTAAGTCATTTTGTTTATAAATAAACATTCCAATGTCAGTTAATGGAAAATGGGTTGTCTTTTTAATAAATGAAACTAGAAAACTAAGTATAAATAAGAAAAAATAATTCTCTACTTTATGTTTAGCATAAGAAAAGATCAATTAATTTCCTACTATTAGCTCATGAGAAAGGTAAAATAATAATACTTCTCAAAGGGAACACAGGGAAACATCTTCACCACCTTATTGTAGGCAAAGATTTCTTAAGTAAGATATACACATTCACTAAAAATTGCCAACTGTACATTAAATTAAGATTATGGGTTCATCAAAAATTATCATTAAAAGAGTTAATAAAATATACTGGAAGAAAATACTCCCAATAATATACCTAACAGAGGACTCACATCCAGACTATAGAAAGAGCTTTCATTAAACAACAGTAAGAAGATAAATAACTCAACTTAAAAGATGGGCAAAAGACTAATAAAATATTTCACAAAAGAGGACTTTCTACTGGTCACTAAACATATGAAATTTCACATTATTTATTATCAATGAAATTGAAATTAAAAGCACAAAACAACTACCATAGTGCATAAAATTAAAATGAGAGAATATTCCACGTGTTAGAACCAAGATGGAGTAAGAAAAACCCTGAGATATTACTGGTGGTGGTATAAATTCACTTTGGCAAACTTTTAGGTAGTATTTATGAAAGTTAAAACTACACATTCCCTAGATACATTACTTCTACTTTTAGATTCCTAAGACTACCAATGTACACTAACTGTCATAGCAGCTTTATTTACAGTACACAAGTACTTGAAAAAACCTTCAATGATCAAAACAATAGAATATATATTAATATAATGTATATGCATACATACAGAAATACCAGATCACAATAAAAGCAAGTTAGTGATAACCACAATGGCGTGAGTGGGTCTCACAGACGTCATTTTAACTGAAAGTCAGATGTACATACATATATATTATATGACTCGGTTTATACAAGCCTCAAGGGTAGGTAAAACAAATCTATGGTGATGCGATGTTGGTTATGTCTGGAGAAAGTTTGTAGGATGGAGCACAAAAAAAGAAAAATTTCTGGAATTCAATATATTGATCTTAGTAGTGGTGAGATAGGCATATTAATATGTAAAAATCATATGATAAAATTTCTGCATCCATATACTTTTAAAATTAGTTCAATTAATTTTATACATGTGAATTTTAATTTTAAAATAAACACTCAAATACATGCACAAAAATAGTTATGATCAAATGCTTTGAACAGGTAGAGGAGGGGATACTGGAATAACTCAGCGGGTTGAGGGCTCATCTTGCAGTGCTGGGTTCCAAGGGATCCCACCTCCAGCCCTAGCCCTGGCCAACCCATATGCTGAAATGGGGTGTGCCCCCAGTTTGGATCTCACCAGGCCGAGCTTCTCTTGTGGGAGGCCTCTGGTTTGATCCACACCCTGGGTGTGCTTCCCATGTAGGAGGCACCCAGTGAGGGCTTGGCTTCCATGCAAGAGGCCTCTGGCCTGGTTCCTGCCCAGCACAGCCCTACACCCACCTGTGGAGTGAAACTATATTGAACACTAATGATGTACAATTATGGAGACTGTTCTGAGTCCCCCCCCCGCCCCCCACCTTTCACTCTGTCTCTCTCTCTGTGTCTCACTCTCAGTCAAAAACAATAAAAATAAATCTTTAAAGAAAATGTAGAGGAGAAAGCCATTAATTTGACCTGTGGACACTTGGGTAAATTCAGCTGCCCAGTTAAATACCCCATCCTCTTATATGCTTCATGCCTAAGAGTGAGCATAAGAAAGTCCGAAAAACAGTCAGTCTGGTTAATTTTTTGATGGCCATACAAAATTACACCCTTCTGTCTTCTTCATGGTTTGTGAGGCTTCGCTGAGATTATGCATCTTTTAAAATTAATATCCTGACATGATGAATCACTTTTAAAAACAGAAAAAATTTAATGAAAATGTCTTTCGTCCTTCATAAGAATTAGTAATTTTATCCCACAATGCTAGTACTCTTAAGTTGTTTCTTCCTTTTCCCTTCAAATAATGAGATACATATTTGCTAACCTGGATGTGGTTTTCAAATAAGAATTGAGTGCAGACCTTGTCTCTTCAGTAACTCATGCCTTCCATTCTACTACCTACTCCCATATTATTGACCTCCCTTGAAAAAATGCTTATATTAGCTTATTTTGTTGCATACTTAATTTTGTAGTACCTAATAGGTTTCTAATTAAATGATACAGATGAATTGAACATAGTTTACATAACACTTGATGTCAAAATTAGAGAATTGATGTACAGAAGTGGAAATGAAAGATTAATTTATTAACCTGATTACATTTATATTTATTTTTCTAAGTACAATTGTGTAAGAAAAATTTGTAGCCCTATGTTGTCAATTATCAAGTGAAATGAATTCAATTTCTTAAAAGAAGGTAAAATCTATGTCTTCTATCTCATAAGATACATTGCTTAATAAATCTCTTATTCTTTGAGACAATCATAGCAAAAAGTTTTGCATAATAAAACAATTTTAAGACATAACTAAAACCATAAATAGAATTTAAAAGATAATCAGTCTTTTATAACATTAGTTCTATTTGATCATAATGTACATGAGATGGGTAGAAGAGTAAGAAATAAATTTGTAATTTGCAAGTTACTTCAAAAGTAATACATTCTATTTGAATATCAAAAATAATCTGATGACGTTTAGTAAAAATAATCATCTGGAATATAATTTATCTTCAAACTTTTTGAGTCAACATAAAAATCCACACATCCAAAATAGTATTCAGGATTAAATATTTATTTTAAAATAATTTTATTACTATTTTTCATATTTGTCTCTTTAACTCTTAAAACTGTTTCTAATAAAAAGTTTAAAATATGATATTAATATAGTATTTATTCATGTTTATTCATAATATTGATCAAACTTACCTATTAAGCCAAAGAACTTGCCAAGAAATAGAAATTAAGTGAAATTGATGTGAGCAGTGAGTTTTAGGAATCTAGGCTTTGACGCTGTATTTCAATTGTATTGTATGGAAATGTTGTATTTCTATTCCCTGCTCCTTTTGGCTGCGGCCCCTGCCTATAACTCCTGTTCACATATACCAAGAGTCTTCTTCTTCTTTGAGGTTCTTCTATATCTTGGTATTAATGAGTGCAGTGTTCATAAAAAGAGACGTGATTCAATATTCTCTGCTTAAAATGGGAGAGCAGACAAGGAAGGAGATCTACAATTAAAATGAAGAAAAATTAGTAGGCTGAATCTTTATACTGACCATCCGCTCGCTGTTTTTTCCTCAATCCGATCTATTCCCCACAAAAGAATTTTAAATGCACATATGATCATGTAATTTTATCTAAAAGTCTTCAATGTCTTTTCTTTGATCCTAGGATCAAGTTCAAAATGCTCAGCGTGGCTTACAGTATTTGGTCCTGAGGTGTCCAACCCTTTGCTTCCCTGGGCCACATTGGAAGAAGAAGAATTGCCTTGGGCCACACATAAAATATGCTAATAATAACAATAGCTGATGAGCTAAAACACAAAACAAAACAAAAATTGCAAAAAAAACCTCATAATGTTTAAGAAACTTTACAAATTTGTGATGCACTACATTCAAAGCCATCCTGGGCCTCATGTTGTTTGGGGCTTTGGGTTGGACGAACCTGATTTGGTCCATGCTTGCCAAAATCCTTGTTCTACAGGTTGCATAATTTTTTTTCAACTGATTACTTAAGTGAAGCAAACCAATAGAATATAGTACCATATGCCTTACATATTCATTATAATAGCAAATAAAGTGTGTTGAATGGGATATTGGCGTGCTTTTTTTCTCATGTGTCCCTTAGACCTAATTGTGCTAGACTTCTAGAATTAAAATATATTTAACTTAGCAGAGTATTATGATTCTGAAAACCTCTTCATAAACAAATGATAAACACAATTCTTCAAAACAACTTAAAACCAAAATATATTTTAAAAAACTATTAGTAATAAGTCCTTGTTATTTTTTATCATCAGATGTTCCATTTTTAACTAGTAATAGTATTTGGATGAAAGGCTAAGTAAACATATATGAATGGATTTGTATACATTTATTATTTAATGTATGTTTAATATAAAAAGATGGTTTTTTGGGTCACCTTTTATTACTAGTAGTCACAGAAGTATTAAATACTTAAGAATTAAACATAGAACTAAATGACATCTCAGTGATATTTGTTTATGCCACCAGTCAGTAAATGTCGATAGCAAGTTTAGTTCTTTCAAAATCCATGTAAGATTCATAAATTATTATTTTTTCTTCTAGAAATAGTTTAAAATGTACATTTAGCTATTCTATTGTAACAAAAAATTGTCAAATTTCTTTCCAGTGTTTGGTGATATAGACTTATTTTTCAATATGCCCCCCAAAAGGGGGAGCGGGGGAGGCAGAGCAGTCTTCACAGTTGGAAGTCATCAGTTTTCCACATGCTTTCATTCCACACAGGTGGGCGTGGGCCAAACAGGGCGGCAACTAGGCTGGGGACCTCCCATATGGGAGGCATGCTCCCTTGAGCTAGGGGTTGAACCAGGAGAAGAGAACCAAACTGAGGCCTCCTGCATAGGAAGCACACCCCAGTTCAGCATATGAATTTGCCCTAGGAGGGGCTGGGTTTTGATCCTCAGTCCCTGGGGCTGCGAAGCAAGCACTTAACCCACTGAGCCATCCCAACTTCCCTTTTTGTGGGTTTTAATAGGTGTTTCTTGAAATAAAAAGCTCTAATATCAAATGCTTTTTGGAAAATTCTGGGTTATTCTATAATTCAGTTTCATCATCAGTAAAATACAGGTCCCATTAGCACATATGAGGCAGGTATTTCTGCTGTTCAACTCTCTTTCAACTTTGTTAGGTTTCACTAGGAAATGTTTGCCCATCTATAGATTTCATTTCTCATCTCCCACTGTAGCCAGGTGTGGCTACGTTAGCAGTTCTCGCTTTTGGAATCTGAATAGCAGTAATGTTCATCTCTTTTGAGTAAAGATTATTAAGAATAGAGTGTTTTTCTTCAATGATTTCTTTCTCATTCCACTAGTTAATGGCAGATGAATCACTACACGGAGAACAACTGCCCATCTACCAGGAATAATCAATCACTTTTAACTAATAAACTGATCAATTGGACTTAACTATGGACTTTGAACTGTCACCATATACCAAAATTAACTCAAAATGGATCAAAGACTTCCACATAAGATCTGAAACAACAAACTGCATAGCAGAAAATATTGGTACTAAACTTAAAGACCTTGGGCTCAGGGAGGACTTTATAAACTTAACCTCAAAGGCAAAGGAAGTAAAAGCAAAAATAAATGAAAGGGACTTTATCAAACTCAAAAGCTTCTGCATAGCAAAGGAAACCATCAGCAAAGTAAAGAGACAACCAACCAAATGGGAGAAAATACTTGCAATCAATGTCTCTGATAAGGAATTAATATAAAAAATATATAAAGGGTTTGAGAACTTTGTTGAAGTAGTTTGCCTTATTCTAACTAATAGGATTGGTGTAAGGAACAATACCACATAGTGTCACCCACAGTAAAACCTTAGTAAATGTTATCAATAATGCTTTTATTGTAAAATAATTCTTCATATGTGCTTTGTTGCCTTATCGAGCAGATATTTTCCATAAGATAGCTGGGGGAAATGGCAATTAACTCTAAGTTGAGAGAATTTAACCAATAAACCTAACTTTTTTAAAATATATTTTTATTTATTTATTTATTTAGACAGAGAGAGATACAGAGACAGAGATAGAGAGAGAACTGAACTGAGGGAGCTCCCAGCTCAGCATATGGTTCCGCACGAGCTGGGGCCAGGATTCGATCCTCAGTCCCTGGCGCTGCAAAGTGAGCGTTTAACCCACTGAGCCATCCCAGCTTCCCCAAACCTAACTTTTTAAGGTCATGTTACCATTATGCCATTTAATCCACAAAATTTTATTATTATCTGAAGAAAACAAGTGATTCTGTCAATACTGTTACTTGGGTTTTGCACAATAAATGCATTTATATTTATTGTTAATTATTTGATAAATGAATAAATTTATGAATCAAACTAAGAATAATCTCTAAAACTAGCCTGTAGCAACACTATTGACTTCAGATAATGTGCCAAAAATGACTTACTATGGGTTCATCAAGTATTTATCAGCCTTCATTTATGTTAAAGAGACTCAATATTTAAAATAATTCAGTGGTTAACTTGATAAAGTGGTAATAATGAATTATTCTGTTGGCCTTTTCAACCAAATTGCAACCAAATCTGAACCAAATTTTAACCAAATCAAATGGAATCTAACCAAATCTTCAGTAATTTATCCAATAATCAACAAGTTATCAATTTTGCTGTATGTATAAATCCAATTTTATATAGAAGTTACTATTTGACAACCAATAACAAACATGTTATTTCTTAGGAGTTCTCTTCCCTTGGCTGTCATTTTCTTAGAAAATTTCACAATTTTTTTTATCAGTCTATTCTTTTTCATACTGGCACCCTTTTATGACAAACCATCAACATGCAGCTCCTTACAATCACATAGAATTTCTGTCATCCACAAACCAGATATCTGGTTTGGAGATTGCACAACCAATTAAATGGCAATGATTTCTACTTTCTATATTATTCTGTAAGAGATATTTAAGTACACCACTTTTGCCACTCTGACTTTTTTTATAAGCTAACAACATAAACTAAAATATTTTCTATTTTCCACAAATACACTCAAGAAAATGTAGACTGAAAATAAGCATTAACTATTTGTTGTTTTCTTGCTACAAAATTTGGGTATCGAGAAACCTGCATTTTCTCTCTATCAATGGGTGGGATGATTCTGTAGATTTTCCAAAAAGATCTATGTAAATAATGATATATTTAAAGGTGTATAATAATGTAAGCCAGGGGTGTCCAATCTTTTGGCTTCTCTGGGCCAAAGAGAAGAAAAAGAATTGTCTTAGGCCAAATATAAAACACACTAACAATAATTGATGAGCTAAAAAAAAAAAAACGCAAGAAAATCTCATGTTTTAAGAAAGTTTACGAATTTGTGTTGGGCTTCATTCAAAGCTTTCCTGATCTGCACGCAAACTGCAGGCTGTGGGTTAGATGAGCTTGATGTTAACTAAAGACCAATGAATATAAAAAGACAAATATACATCAGTAATGCTTTTTAAAAATTTTTGAAATTAATCTGTAAATGAACAAAAGGTTATCAGTACCTTGGTAACTTAGCATTCTGAAATAAATAATGAACTTTCATTCAGAACTTTCATTTCATTTTTTTCTTTTATTTTATTGTTAAAATTATTGGGGTGACGTTGGTTGATAATAATTACATTGTTTCCAGGTATACAATTCTACATTACATTGTCTATGCATTGCATTATGTGCTCACCACCCTGAATCAGCTCTCTTTCCATCACCATATATTTGATGGCCCCTCCCTATTCCCATCTCTTCCACCTGCCTCCCCCCTTACCCTCAGGTAACCACTGAACTATTGACTGTGATTTCTTGACCAATTATATTTTTTAGTACTAGGGACATTTCCTGTGAATATTAAGTAAACTGCTCCAAATTTAATGATTGAAATTTTCATGAATAAAAAGAAAGACAAAATTATGTTAACCTGAAAGAGAAATAAAAGTGTTGTATTTCTTAAATATTGCTTAGTATTTTGAAGATCAGAAAAGAAAGGAGAGCCAAAATCCCCTTTTACCGTAAAGCACAAGACAATGCTCCTCAACACATGAACAGTATAACACTTTGGTGTTAATTGGGAATATCATACCTATACTTTCATTTCAACTGTGAGTCTATTACATCTGAAATTGATTTGCCTAATAGAATTAAATTCTATTATAAAAATAGAGATTTAAAAGTGTTATGTCAGTTGAAGCAGGATAAATGTAATTAAACAGATTGTACCACTCTTCTAGCTCTTACAGTCTCCTAAATCCAATTTCCCCCACACATGAAAAGAAAATTGCATTTCTATACTCTTCCTATCCAAACAATGTCTGTATGTTATATATTTTTTAATCTTGTTAATGTCTGTATAAACTATTCCTAGTGAAATTAAATGTCAGAAAAATGCACCTACAAAGGAAGGAATCATTTTACAGGGCTACAAGTGGTCTGGGTGGTTATTTGGCCTCATGTACATAGACAAATCAGGGAACCTGAAAATATAATGTAAAAATTGATACAACTAAATAGAAAAAGATACCTATGATGGGGCAATGCTTCTGAATCAGTTAAATGCTGCCATTCTATGTAACTGAGCAGTTTTTTTTGTCTATCATTTCCACAGGAAATAGATAATGATAGCTAATATTTAGTTCACATGTATTTTATGCCTGGCACCTTTAAAAAAAAAAGATTTATTTTATTGTTTTGGCAGAGACAAATAAAGACAGAGAGAGAGACAGAGAGAAGGTGGGGGGTGGGCCAGAGCAGTCTTCATAGTTGTATGTCATCAGTTTTTCACATGGTTTCGTTCCACACAGGTGAGTGGGGGCCATGCAAGTGGGAACTAGGCTGGGGGCCTCCTGCATTGGAAGCATGCTCCCTCAAGCCTAGGGCCAAACCAGGGGGCAGGAACTGAACCTGGGGACTCTCGCATGTGAAGCACACCGCAGTTTAGCATATGGGTCCACACAGTCTGGGGCCAAGATTCGAACCTCAGAGCTGCAAAGTGAAGGCTTAAACCAGTGAGCCATCCTGGTTTCCCCAGAAACCTTTTTAAGCACATTACATACAGTAAAATAATCTTGAAAGAAACCTATAAAAGTAGATACTATTATTTTTCTTTCTCACAATTTGATAAATAATGCATCAAAGTTAACATTGCCCAAAGTTATAGTTAGCATATATTTTGCTGTGCATTTGGGAAGACTTTGAGAATAAAAGTATTACGATTAAGAGAGCAAGGGATGCCAGGATGGTTCAGCAGCTTTGAGTGCTTGCCTTGTAACAACAAGATGCAGGGATTGAATCCTGGCCCTGGTTTGTGCAAATCCATATGCTGAACTGCAGAACAACTGGTAACTACTGGGTTGGTGGCAAAGGTTCTCGCCTCCCACATGGGAGGCCCCCTGTTCAGTTCCTGTCCCATGCAGCCCCACATCCACCCGTGTGGAATGAGACCGTGTCACAACTAATGACATACAAGTATGGAGATTGCTCTGGGTCCTCTCCTCTCCTCTCTCTCAAACAATAAAATAAATCTTAAAAAAAAAAAAAATTACAGAGCAGACATAAACAAGGCCTACCCCAGGCAAACAACACCATATAGTCATCTCACTTATATTGCATAATAGATTTAAGAAAATAGAAGCTACACTACATATTAATCATTGTTTTTCTAGCACTGAAGTCAGAACAATGATAAATTTTTAATTCACTTGTTCCAAATACTTGGGACTGACTATGGTACATAAGTAGCTATGCCAAAACAATTTTCAGCAATGTTTTTTTTATATTTCAAATATGTAGGAAAACAAGTCGGCAGAGGAGTTAGGATGAAAAAATACAGAGAATTTTATGTTTCTTTTAGATATACAGAAATTTCAAACTTTAAATTGCTTGCTTAAGTCACTTTCTAAGAAGGGGTAATTAATTGTAAAACAAATGTAAGTACTGTATGTAAACCTAAACTCATTTGCAAAGGTTAATTGTTCATCTCATAAATGTCAACATAAAACAATTACTAAGAGATGTCAGCTATTCGTTCAACACACTTTTTCAGGACACACATGGAAGTTAATATTTCAGATCTAGTCTAAGTACTATATGATACAGTCTCAATTACTTAGAGAAATTGATTTATCTGTCATTTATTGACTACCTACTATGTGCCAAGCAGGTAAGGATGTTGAGAACACAGTCAAAATCTACTTAGGGATGGGGGGAGACAAAAACAAACAAACAACCCCCCCCCCAAAACTAACAATGTAAATAATCAAGTAGTCATAATGTATCATATATTAATAATTGATATAAAATATATTATTGGAGTAGTGAGTGTAAAGTAGGAGGGTATTTTTGATGGAGTTATTAAGGAATTACTTTCATAGGAATATTACTATCAGGAGTAATATTTGAGCTGAGATTTTAATTACAGATAGGAATCAATCATGAGAAGTTTGGGAAAAATATTTGGTACAAAGAAAAAGGCATATTCTGAGGCCTGAGATGGGAACCAACTTGGTAGTTGGGGAGCAGAAATAAGCCACTGGACTAGAGCTTAGCATAGCAGGTGAGCAGGGTAGCAGGTGAGTTTGGGAGAGTCAGCCCTGGCCAGAGCACCAGTCTTGTGGGTCCTGACACTTGAGCATTTAATCTAAGTGCAATATACTCATAATACTACCTTTAGACTCTTAATGAGTAACATGGTTTGGTATACCTTTTAGACATATCATGCTGTCTGTAATGCAAAGAATGGATTATAAGAAGGCAGAATGGAAACAGTGAGACCAACTAACACGTTTTCAGGTGGCCAAACTGGCTGTGGTCTGAAGTGGGGCTTTGGAAATGAAAACAGGTTGATGTATTTGGAATGTGTTTTGAATTAGAACAAGCACGAGTTACTCATAGACTTTCTGGTAATGTACTCAGAGCTTCTTTTTCCCTGTCATAATTTTGGCTGAATTAACGAGATTAGTTTTTGCTGTTTTGGTTTTTTACCTGTCGTAGGACTCAGGGAGTCAATGAATAGATCTAAGGTGCTCAGTGAACTCTATAAAATTGTATAAAAAATAATATATATATGTAATTTTGAGAAGAGTTAATTACCTTCATCTGATAATCAGAGGGCTATGACCCAAAGCCAGAGAAGAAGCTATTGAGCTTGTTTTTCTAAACATCGTATGTATTCTTTCCCATGAACTGGCTGTCTCTTCACCTCTTGGTACTCCAGTCTAGTAATTTATATTGTATTAATACTAAACTGTCTTTTTCCTAATAAATCCCATATGATATTTCTTTCCTTCACTATCTCTGCTTATACTGTATGCTCTGCTTCTTAGCACTTTCTTTATCTTTCAAGATTTAGCTAAAAAATCAAATTACCCACAATGCATTCTCCAAACACCTGAGTTGAGCTAAATTTCTCTCTCTTCCCAAAACTATTTGAAAGGATATTTTTATTTAAAATCTTTTACATTTGTTTCCCTTGTGTGGAGCATAATGCCTGATTTTTGATAGATACTAAAGGAAGGTAGCTATTATTTTATTAGAGTAAAATCTCATTGTACATTATTTATTGTTCAAATATGAAATGATATACATATATATACATATATACATACACACATATATTACCACATATAAAACACATAAACCACACATACCATATACATACACATATAGAAATACATATATATATATACCTTACTGTTCTTAGCTTCTCTACTTACAGCTAATGTGGAGGCCCTATATTTCTTCTCAATATTTTTAATTAATACATTTTCATACTTAAATATAGGCTAAAAAACCTAATGCTTTAAATTTGTAGTTGTTTTATGGCTTCAAAAATTAATTCTCAGACAATTCTGGTATATTTGGTGTGGGGGGGAGATGTTACAGTGACTTCTCAGTATAATTTTCCAAGTTACACAATGTAAATAATTGCAAATTTAGTCATTTGGACTATGTGAAATATATTTTAAAAGATATTTAAAATTATAAAGTATTATAACCAAATTACGGGATTTTGAAAGAGAAAAAAAATTACTCAAAATGCTGTGAATATAATGCAATTACTGTGATGTGATGTTGCACTTCAATTTAGGTTTTTTTAAAATCTTTTTTACAATCTTATAATCTCTGCCCCCTCTTTTACTTAAAACAACAAAGATTTTTTCTTCTTTTCTGCAAATTCTTCATAGTGCTTATTTTTTATAGTATGCAATATTCTTACATAAATAAATGATTATAGAGTATATTTGTGTTTTTGTTTTTGTGTGAAGAATATTTTGTTAGATAAGGTCCACAGGCTTGATATTACTGGATCAAAGATTATTAAAATAAGGATGCCTCCTGATACATATCGCCTAATACATTTTCAACACAGTTGTTATAATTGCATCACTATCAATGAAGAATAAAATTACTTTATGTCACATTCTCCATTATAAATATTATATTTCACTTGAGTGCATAGGAAATGCATTTTTATTATGCATTTTGATTATGACTGAAGTTTAATTTATAAAAATATATATTTAGGTATGAATTATATTTCCTCTTTGTCTATTTCTATTTTAGTCATAATTTAATTTTTTCACATTAATTTGGCAAAATTATAAAATTAGCAATTATTTCCACCTATTAGCAATTTTGTTTTAAAAGTAACATTATTGAACACTAATTGTACTAGTCTATGTCACAAGTACTATATGGTGGAATTTATATACCAGCTCATTAAATTCTCATAACAAATTGTGAGATAGGTGCTATTGTTACTTTCACCTTATAGAGCGCAAAGTGAGATATAAAATAGTTAAGTAACTTCCAGTAAGGAAAACCAGACTCCAAATTCAAGTAGATTGACTACAGAAGTCCTACTACTCCCCTGAAAAATCCTGAACTTTTACAATCGGTATGTTGCTTTTGGTCTGTTTTGAACATATACATATATTTAGGACTTTAGGTAGAATTATATTGTACTTAATTTGTATTTCTGTCTCTTGATTAAAAGAGGAAAAATATTAATTTATGGTCATATTCTCCTTAGCAAAATACAAAAGTAATATGTTCTCAGCATTAGCTCTTTGAAATCAAAGCACATACTTGTCATTTAATAGGGCATCTATTTTTTTTCTTTCTCTTGAAAATATTTCTTAAAGCAAACATGTGAGCTATATATTAATTCTTCAAAGTAAATAGTGAATAATGAGCCCATAGGAAGTCAATATCACAGGGATAAAAACTCTCAGACTCTGAATCAGAATGACTGTAAAAAATCCAAGATCTGTTGCTTATTAACTGTGTGACCTTCAGCAAGTGAATACATTTCAGTTTCTTTACATTTTAAAATAGGGATAATAATAGCATCAATCTTTTCTTGGGTATATTTTGGGGATTAAATATATTAAATGTAACAGGAAAGCAAGTTAGAGATTAAGTGTTCAATAATGTTTACTATTAATACAAAATAAGGTCAGAAATGAGTAGCAATCTCAAAACAGTGACTTTTATATCTGTTGACTGAATATGAAGCTTTTGAGTTTAATTCCTGGTTCTGTGCATTAAGGCCCTCTGAGGTCGGCTTCACTTTAGTGGATGTGCATACCAATAAATTAGGCCATTGTAAAAACTTCACACTTGACCTGCTTGTCAATGAGCTACAGCTTTTTTTCAGTTGAGAGAATATTTGCTCCTTTGCCATTAACTGGTTTTTCAGTTAAATCAAAACTGAAAATATAATTATTTCAGTTTATTTTCCAAATTGCTGAAAGCGATGGCTTCATTTATTATTAAGAACAGCAGCTGGTAATATCTCACAGCATGCAAATCAGGTAACCCACTATGATTTGGTTTTCTTCTCTGTTTTTGAGTGGACTACAGCATTTTTATTGATCTAAAATGAATTTATGTTTAATACAAGAAAGAATCAGTAGGTTGTTTATCAATATCAAATGAATTATGAACGGTGAAGATATAGATGGCTTTGAGCTGATGGAATTAGAACTCCTGGTATATTATAAAAACTTCAGTATTGTATATTTAAACATAATAAAACACTTTGTTAATGTGATAATAATTGTAATTCTGATTTGCTTACCTCTGTCACCTGAATTGATTACAATAAAGATGAAGGCCAATTTTAGGCTAATATCTCTGGAAAAAAACAATGAACAAATCATTTATTTTTGGCATCAGATTTGTATGAAATCCAACACTTTCTTTTTTAATGTTAAATATGCACCAACATTTCCTTAACTAAATGGTCTAAAATCAAAATGGAAATTCTTGGAAAAATTAACATAATAAAATCATATATCATATTCTTATTAGAAAATTTACTAAGTTTTTAGTGATGGTAATTATATTGTTATTACCAGACATAATAGTTTAATGTTGATTTTATCTAGTGCATTTATAGGGTATAGAACCAAAAAATGGTAGATTGAACTTTCTATCCCATTATAGAAAGAATAAATATTTTCTAGCCAAAATACTTGACTTTCTCCATTTATAATCTACTTTTTTATTACAAAATATAATTATTATTAATACAAGTTGTGGCATAATAGTATTCATGTATTGCTAAGCATTATTGGAAAGCAAAACGATTACTTTTCTGGATGAATATTATGATATATATTTTATAAGTCTCTACAAGTAAATAAAAATATGATTAATAAAAAGATTACAGCTCTAGACTCTTTTGTAGACTATGTCAGTTATTTGACCCAGATTTCCCTTTTCATTAGATTTCTAGTGTATGCATTCATGATAATGTCATTTTTTTAATCATTATTTTTGGAAAATGTCATAGCTAAAGAGTATATTACCCTCTTCATCACCACATTTATTTTTTATAAAGTCTACAAGGTAAAATAAAATATAGAAACCCAGATAGTGCTGAATTTTAAAAGGCATGTAAATATTTTAAAAGAAAGAAAATGAGCATTTCCATTCGGAGAACCAAATAAGATTTTAGTGCCTAAAATATCCCAAAGAAATTTGACAATATTACAACAACATTGATTTTAAATATTAGTCCACTATGTTGCTGGCTATTAATATTTTCATTTTAATTCCTGCATATAGTTGATTACTCATATTTCTACTTGTTCTAAATTAATTCAAAAAACATAATCTGGTGATATTAAAATTAAATTACTTTTGCTTTTGACTATTTTTAGAGTTAATTGCTGAACCAGATTCTCCTACTGTGATATCTACCTGCTGAGAATAAATTTCTGCTTCTTGAAACTACATGAAAAGGTTGGTGTTTTGACCTTTTGATGTTCTTCACCACACTTGAAGCTTTCTTGATTTCATACCACAGACACAGCCTGACTGAAGTAGCTTGTTGAGCACTCTTCTGTAAGACCCAAGACACCCTGGACTGGAAAATGGATGATGATTGCCCTGAACGTTCCTAGGCCTTCGAATGAAAAGAGGATGAAAGTAAGTTGAAGCATAACAAAGGAAAATCTGAACAACTTCTTTCCCAACTCCAAATTTATTTATTTTTTTCTATTTGGAACTTAAGTGCAGAGAATTAGATGAACAGCTTACTATAAAATAGATTATAGTTCATTGTACACCATTAGTATCGGTTCATACATCATCTTCTTTCTGTCACGTTTTTCTTTTTTATTAAAACAAAAATTTTCATAAACCCACTATGCACTAAAAACTAACCCTAATTTATATTTAATATGGATTATTTCTCTTATTGAATATGTGATCTAATTTGTATTTATCATTATTATATGTTTAGATCTACATTATTCACTCAACATTGTTACTAAGATGTATTCTATATTTTATTGTATTCAACATTGTTCCTAAGATGTATTGTACTTGACTATTTCCAGCACCATTCATATTTCTTGATTATTAGTTACTACATATAAGTAGAATGATGCAGTGTTTGTCTTTCTGTGACTGGCTTGTTTCACTCAGCATAAGGCCTCCAATATGTTCATCCATGTTATTGCAAATTTCAAGATTTCCTTCTTATTGAAGGCTGAATAATATTTCATTCTATGTATATACTATGTTTTCTTTATTCATTCACATGTTGATGGGCATTTGTATTGTTTCTACATAGTGGCTATTGTGAATAATGTTGCTGGGAACCAGAAGTGCAGACATATCTTCAGGATTATGATTTCAATTCTTTTGGATATATACTCATAAGTAAGATATATCCTGGATCATAGGGTAGTTCTATTTTCATTTTTTAGAATCATTTGTACTGTTTTCTTTAGCAGCTGCACCATTTTGCAGTCCCACCATCAGCATACAGTTTCCAAATACTCAACAATCTCGACAGCACTTGTTATCTTTCGGTTCTTTTTATTTATTTATTTATTTTAAAATTATTTATTATTATTATTTTTTAATATATTTTTATTTATTTATTTATTTATTTTTATTTTTGACAGAGAGAGAGAGAGAGAGATACAGAGAGAGAGATACAGAGAGAGAGAGAGAGAGAGAGAGATACAGAGAGAGAGAGAGAGAGAACTGAACTGGGGGAGCTCCCCAGTTCAGCATATGGTTCCACATGGGCTGGGGCCGGGATTCGATCCCCGGTCTCCAGTGCTGCAAAGTGAGCGCTCAACCCACTGAGCCATCCCGGCTTCCCCTATCTTTCGGTTCTTTTTTTTTAAATATATTTTTATTTATTTATTTTTATTTTTGACAGAGAGAGAGATACAGAGACAGAGACAGAGAGAGAACTGAACTGGGGGAGCTCCCAGTTCAGCATATGGTTCCGCACGGGCCGGGGCTGGGATTCGATCCCTGGTCCCTGGCGCTGCAAAGTGAGCGCTTAACCCACTGAGCCATCCCGGCTTCCCCTCTTTCGGTTCTTGATAATAGATATTCTATCAGGTGTGGATATCTCATTGCATTTTTTATTTGCATGTCCATTGTGATTAATGATTTTGTACACATTTTAATATACCTCATAGTCATTTGGATGTCTTCTTTGTAGAAATGTCTATTCAAGTTCATTAACCATTTTTAGAATTAAATTATTTGGTTTTTGTGCTATTGAGTGGTAGGGGTTTGTTACACATTTTGGATTGCATGTGCCTCCAAGTACAAGTGTGCTAAAGTACATTTTGGGTATATTTATTGTGAAGTAGAATTACTGAAGAATATATACCACAATACAATGTCAAATTGACTTGAGAAGTGGTTTACTCATTCAGGAAGTCTTTATTGAAAAAAACATATTGGACCAACCATCATTTTATATCCATGAAATACATCAATGAATGCAAAGAAAAACTATGCCTTTATGGAGTTTAACTTTAGGTAGAGAATACACATATACATATACTAAGTAAATTACATAGTATGTCAGATAGTGATAAGCACTACGGGAAAAATAAAAAAGTATAATTGGTTCAGGCAAATTGGAAGAATTGTGGAGTGGAGTGGTCTGAAATTTAATTCCATTAAAAACTCACTTGAGCAAGAATTTAAGGAGGTGAGGAAATTGACCATATGGCTATCTAGTGGAAGAATATTCCCAGTCGAAGGGACATCAGTTTAAAATGTGTTGTGCAAGAATACCATTGTAGCTAAAAAAGTAACTGAGTGGGAGATGAAACCAGAAAGATAACAGTCTCTGGTGACACAGATCATGTAGGAAATTGTAGGTCTTCATAAGAATTTGGGGTTTTATTTTGAATAAAATGTGTTTTTAAGCAGATGAAAAAGATGCTCTGAGTAATGCTTTAAAGAGCCTATTTTGGATGCAGTGTTGATACTATTCTATACAGAGCAAGAATAGAGACTAGAAGATCAGTAAGGAGGCTATTGCAATATTCCAGCTGAGAGCTAATGGTAGTTTTGATCAAGGTTGTAGCATTGTAAGAAGGGATTGGATTTTGGAACATCTGATAGACCCAAAAGGATTTTTTTAAGAGTGGGATGTGTAAAGACAAACAGAAATCAAAGACAATTTGAAGACTTCTGGCTTAATCAACCAGAAGTTTTTGTTATCAACTGAAATGACAAATCTGGCAAGGAAACAATTTGTTAAGAAAGATCAGAAGCACAGTTTTGGATCTTTTCATCCAGTTAAAAGCATCTACATGGTATCCAAATAAAGATGTCAAGTATATAGTTTTGTAGTCATATCTCGAGTTTGAGAGGTCATATCTGGAGATATAAATTCAAGAAAAGTTAGAGTATCCTGAATAAACTATAAGTTAAGTGATTGTAGAAAGAGAAAAAAAATAGAACCTAGAACTGTCTTGTTACTTTCAAACATTAAAAGGTCACCAATAAGAGGAGGGACTAGCAAAAATAAAAAAGAGTGGTTTGAGGGAAAAGAAAAATATCAAGTGGATAGTGTCTAGAAAGTGAATGACAAATGTATATTAAAGAGTACATAATAATGAAATTTGTCAGCTGTTGCTGGGAGGTCATGTAACATGAGGACAAAATTGGCCATCAGGGTTTAACAACACAATACTCCTAGGTGACCTTGAATTGTAGTGGACCTAGAGTAGTGGAAGCAAAGGCCTAATTACAAAGAATAAGAGAGAATGAGAAGAAAGAAATACTAGTTTATAATTCCACCAACAATATGTGATTTCCTGAATAAAATGATAGAAACAGCCATGCCATTTAACAACTTTCACACAAGTTATAACCATCCTCAGCTGTTCTATTAATTCTTCCACATTTAGTCAACAAGTTCTCCTTGCCAACTTATTTTGAATTTTTTCTCTATACTCCATTTTCAGTTAACTTCTGTTGTTTATGCTATTGAAATAGAATCCTCTATGGTCTTCCTGCCTCTCCTCTTTATCCAACCACTGCACAATCACTATGCTATTTCTAAAACAGATCGTACTTTTAATTGATTCATTGGTCCTCTACATACCAGAAACACTTAATTTTAACTGGAGCTCTTTGCTCCCTCCCTCTCATTCAACTTGCTTAAGACTGAGCAATTTAGGGGAAGCTGAGATGGCTCAGCAGATTAAGTGCTCGCTTTGCAGCCCAGGGGACTGAAAATCAAATCCCATCCGACCTGTGTGGACCCACATGCTGAACTGGGGTGTGTTTCCCAAGCCAAAGGGGGCCCACAGTTTGGATCTCACCTCTCCCGGTTCAGCCCCTGGCTCAAGGGGGGCATGCCTCCCATGCCAGAGGCCCCCAGTCCGGTTTCTGCCCTGCGTGGATTCCGCCCACCTGTGTGGAACAAAACCATCTTGACAACTGATGATGTACAACTATTGAGACTGCTCAGGGCCCTCCCTGTTCTCTCTGTCTCTGTCTCTGTCAAAAACAATAAAATAAATCTTAAAAAAAAAAAAAAGACTGGGCAACTTAAATTCTGTGTAAAGTTACCATTGAAAACTCATTTGAAGAAGGTTTATAGGAGGTGAGGGATATGGGTTATGTAGTGAGAGAACTTTCAAACAACAGATAGCAAGAAAATTTCCAGGAATAAGTTGTAGAAGTCTCTGACTTTTTCAAAAGAAAGTATGAAAATAATGCATATCAAGTTGTAAAGGATAGAAGAGTTCCTACAACCTCTCAGAAATGAAAACAATATACAAATCTAGTCAAGTTAAAATGGCAAAAGTATGTCAGTTAGTACTTTTGAGATAATAGGACAAGAAAAGGATAATAATAATGGCCTGCATGATGAAATGGTCTAAGAATGGAGGTTCATGAATGTTTGAGTGAGGACTCTGATGGCATTTTTCATGGAAGACCAGTATTGCTAAGACCTCTATTCTATATCTTTCCTAGATTAAATACACCTTGATAGCAGTCAGTAAACTGAGGTAGACAAGTTATTTGATCATTTGTTTCTTATTAAACCATTGGATCTGAATGTGATCATTTCCCAAATTCAGAATCTCTTGATGTATTGAGTCCCATGACCTTGGGTTACAACTATTAGAATAAGCATGGAAATTTGAAAGTGCTACTCTATTACTTTAAAACCTTCAATGTTCCCCCCACCCCCATTATAAAATAAAGTCATTAATTCTCTAGTTTAATAATTCTTCACATTCAGTAGCTTTCTTTCCTGTTTAGCTAATATACTTAATATACTGAATTAGCTGTGACTCATTAGGACAGATAGTACTCTCATATTGGGTAATTAGGGAGAATTTAATAAAAGTGTCAAATACATGTTAGGTATAATAGTAAAAATAATTGAGAATAATTGCCAAAATACCATCATAAAATTATTCTTTGTAGATGGTTTATGAGGTTCTCTCTCTCTATATATGTGTATGCTTATATATATATATATTTTTTTTTCTTTTTTAAGCTGCCTGGTTAAAACATAAATACAGTAAGGCCAATGTATAAATATCCATTTCAAATGCAAGACATCAGAGTTGATAATGTACAAGTAAAATTAAAGATCAATAATAATATTAACATAATTGTTCTTATTTATAAATTATGCTCAAACATAAAGGACATAGCCACTTTCTTGTCCTTAATGACATTTCTCCTTTCAAATTGTGATATTAATTTGTTTTGTTTTTGTTTTTAATGAAAAATGATGTGAGAACAGGACTATTTTGCCACAAATGATAGGATTTAGAAAATCTAGGGATTATTGTTTAGTATCATCAATTGGTTAAGAAGAATATGTGATCGGAGAGAAAGCAATACATTTACAGGAAACAGCGTGCCTCTATTCATATTATTGCCCTGAATACATCTTTGAGGTCAGCAGGACAGAACATGCTAGGATTCCTACTTGACAGCTGAAGAGTAGAGATTCAGAGTACTTGCCACTAGCTCAGTGTTCCACAGAGTACTGATAATAGAGCTAGAATACAAATCTAAGTCTCCTAAAATTAGGCTTCAGGAGTCTTTCATGCAATTCAGTTTCAGCCAATGAAATAACCTTAAGTACCACGTACTGATAGATGTTCATTCAAAGTTAGACAAAAAGATGTTTAATTTGTTATGAATATAAAATTTGATTTGAGAAAGGAAACTTAAAAATTTCATAACATAATTCAGAAACTAAGCTGAGACTACAAAAATTTTTCTGAAAATTTAAATCACTATATACAGAAACAATTGAAAACTACTCTGATCAGTGTGTGCTTATAGAGATTGCATGCAGTTAATGTGTCATATACCCTATCTAAACTGGTTTTCTCTGATGTCTTAGCAAGCATTTCTCCAAATAATTTATAAAACACTGATTAAAACATTCTGTATTTTATAAGTACTTCCTCTGACATGTTGAAGTAATATAAATGCATAAATGAAATGGTTATTATACAAATCTAGAGAAGGATTATGTAATTATTTAGGTTACTTGGTGTCAGCAATTAATTACAAATTACATGGAATTTAAAAATATCTCTATGGTGTGGTAAAATTACCTTTAATATTTTAAGCTTTAAATATCTGTTATGTTTTGCAATGCAATTATGTTACAAATTTATAGTACCATTATACACACACACACACACACATACACACACACTCAGAATGTGAAAATATTTAAAGAATTAAGCTACTTAATTAAGAAAATCATAGTCATTTTTCCCTGTTCTACCTCTCAAAAAATTACTTAAATGTTACATTAGTATAAAAGCTAATTATTTATTACATTATAGTATTTCTCAAGGAAGCATAAATACATATTTATCTTTTTCTAATGGTTATTGAAATTTCAGTAGACTTTTTCACAGAACTAGAGCAAATAATCATAAAATTATCTGGAGTCAGAAAAAACCCTGAAGAGCCAAAGAAATCTTGAAACAGAACAAAGCTAGAGGTATCATGCAACCTGATATGAAAGTATACTACAAGGCTGTAGTAATCAAAACAGCATGGTACTAGCAAAAACAAAATGGATATATAGATCAATAGAACAGAATAGAGAACTCAGAAATAAACCCACACCTATGGTCAATTAACCTATGACAAAGGAAGCAAGAATATGCCATGGTGTAAGCACAGTCTCGCACAGTCTCTTCAATAAATGGTGTTGGGAAAATGGGACAAACACACTTAAAAAAAGAAACTGGATTTTTTTTTTTTTAAGAATTATTTTATTGATTTTTGACAGAGAGAAACAGAGACAGAGAGATACAGAAAGAAGTGGGAGGGCCCAGAGCAGTCTCCATAGTTGACATTAGTTTTCCATGTAGTTTCACTCCACAGGTGGGCACAGGGCAGGAACTGGGCCAGGAGCCTCCCACATAGGTCCCGGAAAGAACTGAACTGGGGGCACTCCCCAGTTCAGCATGTGGGTCCACATGGGCTGGGGCTGGGATTCAATCCTCAGTCCCCGGGGCTTCAAAGCGAGCGCTTAACCCGCTGAGCCATCCCAGCTTTCCCATGGATTTTTTTTTTAAAGGTTAAGCAGAAGTTTATTGGAAAGAAGTAAAGCTTTTAAAATGAGAGGGGATGCCCGAAAGTAGAATGCCCTGGATTATTTTTTTATACTATATATAACAAAAAACTCAGAATGGATTCAAGATTTAAAGATTTATTTTTGTTGTTTTTAACAGAGAAGAAGATGAAGACAGAGAGAGACAGAGAGAAGGGGGAGGGCCCAGAGCAGTCTCCATAGTTGCATGCTATCAGTTTTTGACATGGTTTTATTCCACACAGGTTGGCTTGGGGGTGGGGGGTGGGGGGCATGCAGAGTGGAACTGGGCCAGGGGCCTCTAGCATGGGAGGTACATTACCATGAGCTGGGGGCCAAACCAGTGGTCTTCCACATGGGAGGCTCACCCCACAGTGAGAACTGAACTGGGGTGCCACACCTAGTTTAGCATTTGGGATTGTACAGGCCAGAGTTGGGATTTGGTCCCTGGACCCAGGGACTGAAAGATGAGGGCTTAAACAGCTGAGCTATCCCAGCATCCACAGATTCAAGATTTAAATGTAAGACCCCAAACCATAAAACTTTAAAAATAAAACATAGGTAATAAACACTTGACATCACCAATAGTAATGTTATTTTTTGAATATGTCTACTCAGGCAAAGGAAACAAATAAAAATAAACAAATAATATTACAGCATACTAAAAAGGTTTTGCACAGTTAAGAAAATCATCAACAAAACAAAAAGACAACCCACTGAATGGGAGAAGATATTTTGCCATTAATACATTTGATAAGGTGTAAACATCTAAAATATACAAGAAACTCACAAAGCTAACCACCAAAAAATGAATCTGATATAAAAATGGGCAGAGGACCTGAATAGTATTTCTCCAAAGAGAACATATGGATGGCCACTAGATATGTGAAAAGATATTCAACACCACTAATCATTAAATAAATTAAAGTCAAAACAGCAATGAGATATCACCTCACCTCTGTCATGATTATCATCAATATTCAACAAACAACAAGTGCTGAGAGGATGTGGAGAAAAGGGACCCCTGTTGCACTGTAAGTGGGATTGTAAATTGGTAAGTCACTAAGGAAAACAACATAGAGTTTTCTCAAGAAATTAAAAACAGAAATATTATATGACCCAGCAATTCCACTCCTGTGTATTTATCTGAAAAATCTAAAACAGTAATTTGAAAAGACATATGCATCTCTATGCTCAATGGAGCATTATTTACAATAACCAAGGCATGGAAGAAACCTAATTGATAGATGAATGGATAAGAAGAGGCAATACATACATAAAATAGAATATTACTCAGACACACAAAAATAAAATAAAATCTTGCCATTTGCAACAACATGGATAGACCTAGAAGGTATTATGCTAAGTGAAATAAGTCAGACAAAGAAAGACAATATGATAAAATTTCACTTATATGTGGAATCTTAAAAACAAAATAAGGGGAAGCCGGGATGGCTCAGTGGGTTAAGTGCTCACTTTGCAGCCCCGGGGACCGGGAATCAAATCCCAGCCCTGGCCCATGCGGAACCATATGCTGAACTGGGAGCTCCCCCAGTTCAGTTCTCTCTCTCTCTTTCTCTCTCTCTCTGTCAAAAAAAAAAAAATTAAATTAAAAAGTAATAATAATTTCTATTAAAAAAAATAAAATAAATGAAAAAACAAAACAGAAATGAACTCAGACACAGAGAACAAATCAATGGTTGCCAAAAGGGAAGGGGATTGTTGGGAGGGAGAGGGGGTAAAAAGCGGGAAGGATTTAAGATATACAAATTGTCAGTTATGAAGACAGTCACGAAGATGTGAAACAGCATAGAGAAAACAGTCAGTACTATTGTAATAACTATGTGTGGTGTCACATGTGATGTGTACTAGACTTAGGGGGGTAATCACTTTGCAAGTAATATAAATGTCTAATCACTATGTTATACACTTGAAGGTAATATAAGATTACATGTCAAACATAACTGAAAATTTGTTTAAATAAAATTTAAAAATTCTGAAAAAAGTAGTGTTAAAAATAAATTTAGGGGAAGCCGGGATGGCTCAGTAGGTTAAGTGCTCACTTTGCAGCACCATGGATCAAGGATCGAATACCGGACCCAGCCCGTGCGGACCCATATGCTGAACTGGGGAGCTCCCCCAGTTCAGTTCTCTCTCTGTCTCTGTATCTCTTTCTCTCTCTCTCTCTCTCTCTCTCTCTCTCTCTGTTAAAAAAAACCCCAAAAAAAAACAATAAAAAAAAATTAAACTGAGTAAATTTTAAAGATCTTATTGGATTTATTCAATGATTTATGATTGAGCAGCATTCTATCTAGCAGATAGAAAGAAACTCCAGGGTGACGATGGGATGGCTCAGTGGGTTGAGCACTCACCTTGCAGCCTCCGTATCCAAGAATGAACTTCTGGCCCTGGCCCGTGCTGACCCACATGCTGAACTGGGGTGTGCTTCCCACACGAGAGGCCCGTGGCCATTTCTCGCCCTGCATGGTCCCACCCCTACCTGTGTGGAATGAAATCATGTTGAAAACTGATGATAAACAACTGTGGAGACTGCTTTGGGCCCTCCTCTTTCTCTCTGTCTGTCTGTCTCTCTGTCAAAAAACAATAAAATAAATCTTTAAAACAGGGGTGGTGAAGAGCTCCAATAAGCTTTACAAAATGGAAGACTTGTGTAGTCAGAAGGGAGTGGGAACAATGAAGTTATATTAGCAAAAAGTGGATTGGTTTTTCGAGGTCACTTTCTTTTAGATGCTGGTAGGGCTATAGGCAGATCACGAACACTGACCAGGTGATGCTCAATTGGTTTAAGACTCCATTACTGGAAGAAGTCAAAACTGTAAATAAGTCTCAATTTGGAGACAGGAGACTTACAGTAGTATAAATGACTCCATTTTGGACCTATTGTCTTGTTTTTAACAACAGAAATAAAGATAATCAACAATGACTGCGAGGGGGAATAGAATCATAAATAATGATATACTTAGCTGTACTGAGCATAACACTGCATTCAGGGAGAAAAAAGAAATTAAATATGTCTCATGGTAATATTTATTGATAGCTTACCATCAGCAACACACAGAGTTTCCTAAGGGTATCACATATATTACCTCACTTATTATATATAATTGTTAACTATATTCTTTTTTCTTTAACAATTAAGGAAACTGGGGTTTACAGCAGATAAGTAATACACCCAATATTTATGCAGTAGGTATATGATGAAATTTTCAAATTTTCTAATTCTAGCACCTGATTTTTATTCTCTGTATTTTACCACTTCATAGTATCTGGGTAATTACCTTTAAATTGCAAAAATGTAATTTTTTTAAATTTTATTGTTTAAGAGAAAGAAGGAGAAAGAGAGAGGGAGAGAGAGAGAGAGAGAGAGAGAGAGAGAGAGAGAGAGAGAAGAGGGAGGGCCCAGAGAAGTCTCCATAGTCGTATGTCATTAGTTGACACATGGTTTCATTCCAGAAGCCTCCTTCAAGGGAGGCCAGAACCTTTACTACTGAGCCATCCTGGCAGTTACCAATTGCACTGCAGTTCAGCATGTTGGTTTGCATGGGCCGGGGCCGGGAATCAAACCCCTGACCTCGCAATTGCAAGGCAAGTGCTCAACCACTGGGTTATCCTGGCATTTTCACAAAAAAGTAATTTTTAAGAAAATAGTTTTTTCTTCCTTTGGAATGCTGGAAATAACATGGACTGATGGTTGACACACAAAATATCTTTTACTTGCCATCTGTTTCTTGGATCACTATCGCTTAATAGATAGCAATCATTTTATTTCATTTTACTCTTTTAAAATAATAAAATGTCCATTTCTAGTTTAGAAATATCATTTTCATATGAATACATAGCAATTCTTTTCACTGTTTGATAAGATCTAACTTAAGTTTGTTTTCTGATCATTCCTTTTAACTTTATCCTCTCTAACATACATGCTATCTATCCATCAAGTATAGCTAAAACAAATGAATAAAATGGTTAATTCAGAACATTTATATTTAAAACTTTAGTTATTATTACAAATATTTTTACAGATACATTTACTAAGAAATGAGTATGTCTGTTCCATTACCTTATAAAAAAGAAAATGTAGAGATGCCAAGGTAGCTCAGCAGGTTGAGTGCTTGCCTTGCAACCAGGAGGTTGAGAGATTGAATCCGGGCCCTGGCCCATCCATACCCATATTCTGAACTTCAAAGCAACTGGTAACTGCCAGATGGCAATGAAGTTTCTAGCCTTTCATGTGGAAAGCCCATGGTTTAGTTCCTGCCCTGCACAGCCAGCCAGCCACCTGTGTAGAATGAAACCATGTCTCAGCTTTTGATGTAGAATTATGGAGACTGCTCTGGATCCTCCCCCTTCTCTCTTGTCTCTCTTTTTCTCTTTTTTACCAAACAATAAAATAAGTCTTAAAAGAAAAAAAAATCTAGGAAACAATAGAGATAAATGACGAGCCCTGAAAGAAATACATAAGAAATGTTTTCAGTTAAAGTTTTTAAATTCTTCAGACATTAAAATAAAACATTATAAAGAAAAAAATATTACATTTATTCTTACTATGCTAGGAAATATAAAATAGATAAAAGGAAAACAATATGAACAGTAGTTTTTAAATGTACATAATGAATTATGTTAGCAACAAGAAAAAGGCCCTCAGCATCTTTTTGCATCTTTTAATCGATGAAATCAATTACTTTGCTTCGTCATCCATGCGTGGTCTGCTCCTCCTGTTAAACAAGCAGGAGCATTCAACTTTTTTTCAATTTCTAAATTATACCTTTGGTGAACACACTTTTCTATAAATTTCTATGGCATGCCCGAATTTATGAAACCTTAATGAAGCTTGAAAACAGTAGAAAAAGAAGAAAATCAAGTTTTATTGGGTACTGTGCTAGAATCCTTAAAATTAGGTCCTCATTTGCAGTAGGCATTATTTTTCCCATTTTGTAAGATGAGGTAACTAAGCAAAGACCAGCTAGAACAAAATATGCTACTTTCTTCAAAAGAAGGGAGAGTATCATGGTGTCTATTAGTAATATATACCTTTGTAATTTTTGTAATTTGCTTTCAAAGCTTGAATTTAATTGGCTTTCTTTTTAACTTTTAACCTTTGATCCTTGACAACAAGCTCCTGATTTTACTCCTTCTAAAGCTCCTGGGGTCTCTGACATTATCAGGTAAATAGAGACATGATCACGTATTCATTTTCCTATACTGATTTTCAGAAGATATCAGGAAGTCTCTGAGATTCTGTACTGCTTTCATTATATTGTGCAAAACTGTATATATATATATGTATATATATATATATATACACACCATATTTTCCGGCGTATAAGACGACCGGGCTTATAAGATGACCCCCTAATTTTACAGTTAAAACATAGGTTTAGGCCTATATTCTCTGTATAAGACTACCTCCCACTTCCGAGGCTGTAGTCTTATACAGCGAATATAGGCCTAAACCTATGTTTTAACTGTAAAATTAGGGGGTCGTCTTATACACCCGGTCGTCTTATACGTCAGAAAATACAGTGTGTGTATGTATATATATATACACACACACACACATATATATATATATGTATATATATATCTTTTTAATAGGTTAGCTGTTTTGCAGTTGGCTTCTTGATTCCAATGTCAGAAAGTCTGCAACAGGGGAGGCCAGGATGGCTCAGTGGGTTAAGTGCTCACTTTGCAGCTCCAGGGACTAAGGATCGATTTCCGGCCCCAGCCCGTGCGGACCCATATGCTGAACTGGGGAGTGCTCCCAGTTCGGTTCTCACTGGGATAAGACCCCGGCCCAGTTCCTGCCCTGTGCAGCCCCACCCACCTGTGGAATGAAACTATGTGGAAAAACCAATGATGTGCAACTATGGAGACTGTTCGGGGTCCTCCAGGCCCTTCTTTCTGTCTCTGTCTCTGTCTCTCTCTGTCAAAAACAATAAAAAATAAATCTTTAAGAACGTCTGCAACAAAGACAAGTATTCCCATGGGGATGTGACTACAAGAGCCCCATAGATTCAGTATGCATTACTTCCCAATATCACTCACTGTTTGCCTCACTTTGCAACCCTTCTGCACCAGTGGCTTGCACACTTTCATGGGAAAGACAACAACAGCAACCAAATCAATTTTACTAGGTAATTTGAATTTAATAGATAATCTGATCAGTGAAGAAAAACTGTCTTCTCTTTTGTGGAAGTTACATTACACATTTGGTTTCATCTAACTCAAACTTATAAATGATATCTCTATTTTCTTTGTCTTCTACATACATTTTCTGCAGTTCCTCAAACATGAAACATTCAACTAATTGTTAATACAATTCAATTTAATATCAGTAACTAATATGGTACTTCAAAAATGATTTATTATCTTTAAAGATGCTTTATATGTTATTTAGAATAATGACAATTTTATTAGTTACTATAGCAACCTGAAATTCTATTTAAAAATGTGACATTCCATTTTCTCAGAAGCCATTTTAATTAAACCATACCCAAATGTTTACTGAAATGAATATCTAATCTCACCATCATAGCAGGAGGGTATATGATATAGCTGTGTCTGATAATATAAGGAGTCATGTCACTGAAAAAGAATTTAATTTTGAAAAAAAAGTTATTTCTTTAGTTGCTTTGTTATTTTATTTTTTAGGCTTACTTACTGCTAATACCACTATATAGAATTGAATACTCATACTTTTGACTTACTGAATCATTTGAAGTTGCTACTATAATTTGAGTACCAGATACTATTTCATATTTCTTCTTCTCCCTGAATTTTACAAATCCACAGTATAAACAACCATCTTTTCATCATTAAGGCTCAACACAGATATTTCACTTTAAGGTTTCTTAATCATTTTCCTCTTTAGGAAGAATTACCGTCTCTTCTAAGTGCCCCTGGTGTTTTCTATATAACTTAGGTCATTAATATGTTTTATACTTGTTTACTCTTCACTGAGTTGGTATGTCTCAAGAACAGAGCTGCATTTGCTTCCCAGTATCTAGTTCTAGTACTCAAAATAATGGGCTGTTGGTACAGTATTAATGCCTAATGTATACATGAATGTGGGAATGAATAAGAATGAACTAAGTAACAGAAAGTAATTTATAAAGGCAGACATTTGAAAGATCTCATGAAAATATGAAAACAAATGTTATGTATTTATGCTTTCATTGTGGCTCAACTATACTCTTGAGCTATATTTTTATTGCAATTTTTCTTATAAATTGTTCCTGCTCAATTTAGAATATGCTGTTAAGTGAAAAGGATACTTATAGAGCAGCATGTATAACATGGTATCACATAACATGTTATATATGGAAACTGTGTGTGTGTGCACACAAGCTTAGAGATCTTTAAATAGTTTATTAAAGCATGAGAAGTGGTTAAATGAGAACATTAACATTCTATACCATCTTTTCTGGGTTCAATTTTTAACATTTATTTGAAATTTTAAATTGATCATATAAATTTATTTTTAAAACATGTTAGCAATTCTTATTAAATGAAATTATAGTAGTAAATGCATATAAATAGAAGTATTGAATAATTCAAAACAATAATAGTATTTTTCTATGTGAAGGTATTATAGTTTTCATTATTTCTATCGTTGAAATATGTTTTTCAAATAAATATTCATGCATGAAGTCTTTTTATAATGAGAAAGTATAAGCTTTAAATGAACAACAACCAAACAGGCAAAAAAAAAAAAAAAAAAAAGGTGGGGTGGGGAAAGACTTACAAGTGCTTGAAAATTCTCTAACTGGTGACCTCCAAGATTTTTTAAAAGGGCAAAAATTCATGTCAGGTAAAAGAGAAGGCACAGCACATCAACATTCTAGATGATTTTATAGAATTCTAACAATAAAGTTCCCAGCAGATAATGACAAACATCTATATAGTTAATGTGATTTCTGCTTTGCATACCATGAGTGACTAAGTGAATTGGTAGACCATTCTTACTATATTTCATCTATGTTCTAAATGAAACTTGTCATGAGGTAAGTTTAACTGACACCCCTGCTCTAGAGAAATGGTTGTTTATTTGTGAAATAAGGTGGATTTGTATTAGAACAGAAGCTTTAGAAGGATGAGGAACTCATTTTCTTCCTGTATCTTTGATGAATGATAAATATTTGTTAAATGAATAAATGAATAAAATAAAATGTTACCAACTAAATGCCTACCAATAAGACAATACTTTCATTTTGTCATAGTCATGCATAAAAATCCATACAAAAGGGAAAATAAACAAATTAAGAGCTACATCAACATGATGAGTACCAAAGGCATAATATCGAGTAAAAAAATTGCAGAAGGATACAAAAATATAAAATACATGTTAAAATAATACTTTACATTATTTAGGAATGGAATAGTGTCAGTATAAAGACACATATGAAGATGCTATTCTCTGAAGTTTAAGTAGGGAGTTTAGATTGGGAAGAGCACATAATGATTTCCAAGGGTCTTTTTAGTGCTTTATATTTATTTATGTCTGATGAGTACATGGGTATTCATCATATTATTTTATAAATTTTTCATAAGTACACAATAGTTATTAAAAATAAAAAAATAAAATAAAATATTCTGAAATCAAAGAGGATGGTTCACAGGAAAATTGAGTTACAGTGTTTATTCAGCACAAGGTGAAATGCAAAGCAGAAGGATTTTTTTTCTCCCATGTTCTCTGCCCCTGAGAATAACTGCTAAAGGAAATCAACTTTATGAGAGTAGAATATAAGGTTGTGAAATTAAATAGTAGTTTAATCATAAATAGCCTTGAATTTCAAGTTGAAGAGTTTAAATCTGTTTCTGAAAACAGTGTTTATTTTCTAGCAAGGAAAGGGTGTGTTCCAAAGAGCATTTCAGCATGACGTGCTAAATAGCAATATGTAAGATACATAAAAAGACAATATGAAAACCATGAGGAACCTTTAAATATCATGTTATGAAAATATGAATAAACACTAAAAAAATAAGATTTTGTGACTAAATTGAAGGATAAAAAAATCTAAAGATAAGTTCACGTTTTGCATCAGATCAAAGAAGGGGAAAGATAGCAGCATTCCCTAGACAGGGGGCATCCTATGGGAAGCATTGGAATTAGAAAAAAAATAATTAAAATTTTCTAAAAAATTTTTTAAAGTTGGAATAAAAAGAAAGCGTGAATTGGTTAAACAAGTGTCAAGTTTGAATTTACTTCACGTAACAGAGATGAGATTAGTTCTAAGTAGGCATCATAATTCAGGAGTTCCACAAAAATCTCTGTACCAACACCTTTAGTTTTCTCTTAGTTGATGGCTGAAAATGTTTGTTTATTATGTGAGAAGAATCATTCTACAAGCTTTGTATTTGCTTCTCTCAATCGCCCTTGTGGTAGTGTATCAGTATGTGAGGGCTTTCTTAACAAACTGGGTTGTTTAAACAATAGAAATGTATTATCTCACAGTTCCAAAAGCTAGAAGTCTTAGATCAAAATGTCACAGGTTTTGTTCTTTCTGATGTCCCAGTTTCTGGTGATTGGTGGCAATCTTTGGCGTTCTTTGACTTATAGATGTCTGCCTTCATCTTCATGTAATGTTCTTCCTATGTCCACATCTATGTTAAAGTTTATTTCTTTATAAGGACACCTGTCCTGTTGGATTAGGGTCCCACCCTACTCCAGTATGACATCATTTAACTAATGATATATGCAGGGACCCTATATCCAAATAAGGTAATAATCTAAGGTGCTAGGGGTTAGAACTTTAATGTATGAATACCTAAGAGACATAATTCAAGCCATAATAGATAGGAATTATATTTTTTCCCCATTTTTTACAGATGAGTAAACTGAGGAAGAGAAGGGTTCAGTTGCTAAAGGTCACTCAGGTAGAAAGTGGTGGAGTAAAAATTTCATTCAAACATTCCAGCTGTCTATGTTCTTTCTTTAGAGGTTAGAGTGAATAAAAAAACTGCCTTTGATAAGAGATTGTCTTACTCAATGTATTCTGGATGTACAAAAACTGTTTCATTTTAGAGAAAAGTGATAAATTTAGCTTTAAAAAGTATAAATAAAATGTGTGAACCATGGGTACTAAGGATGAGAGTGAAGAGATTGGTACAACATGGAAACCTGGCTCTCTGGAAGTCTCAATTTTCTAACCAACCATATTCGCCAGGCCTTCCCCGAATCTATTAGTTTCTACACAAGTCATTAAAAATCAACGGGAGACTTTAAATGAGAAATAGTGCAAGTCTTGAGAGAATTATAGATGTTGGAAGTTAGTCTGTCTAATTCACTTTGCTTTAACGATAATAGCTTATGCTTATAGATAAAATGTAAGTAATTCTAAAGATCTACTCCTATTTTAGGCCCTGTTGTTACTCATTATAAATGTTTCCAATTTTTTGTTTTCTACATAATGTTGTAAGGAGCATTCTTGCTACTTTATTGTTTTGTCTATTCCACCTATGTTCTTAGAATAAACTCCTAGACATGAAATTGCTCAAAGTATATATAGCTTCCAAGACTCTTGGTATATATTTCCCAATTGTCCTCAGTTTTTTGGGGGGCAGTGTCTCAATATAAAGCACTTTGCCACGTGGTCCCAATATCCTTTAGCAGCCCTATTGCTCATCAAAGTAATTTTCCAATCATATAAGTTTCTTATGACTCTCAGAAACTGCCATGTGCTTTCATTTACCCCTTCACTATAAAATAAAACCAATCTTCTTTCTAAGTCCAATTTACTGTTATTACTTTTTGGGAAAACTCTCTGATTCTTATGTTGATATTTATCTATTCTTCCCATGTTCTCCCTTTGTAGTTGCCTCAAATTATACCTACAGTTATCCCAAGGTATTAGTTAGCTGCCTTTAGTCCTGGTTATGTTGCTAGCTCCTTATAAATGGAAACTGTACCTTCTCCTCTTTATGGCTTCAGAAACAACCAGAGAAAATAATATAGAAAATTATAATCCGACTTTGGTCAATGATTTTGAATGACTAAAAGGTGTATACTAAAATACCATATTTTTTTCGTGTGTAAGACAATACATTTATCTAAAATTGGGGGCATCTTATACACAGGAGTAACCCGTGTATTGATTCCTTTTTTTAAATTTTTTTTATTGCTTTTGACAGAGAGAGAGAGAGAGAGAGAGAGAGAGAGAGAGATACAGAGACAGAGAGAGAACCGAACTGGGGGAGCTCCCAGTTCAGCACATGGGTCCCCAAGGGCCCAGGCCGGGACTCAACCCTCGCTCCCCAGCACCACAAAGTGAGCGCCCAACCCACTGAGTCATCCCGGCTTCCCCTGATTCCTTTTTTTTTTAAGATTTATTTTTATTGTTTTTGAGAGGGAGAAAGAGATACAGAGACAGAGACAGAAAGAAGGGGGGGGCAGGCAGAAGAGTCTCCATAGTTGCACATCATTAGTTTTTCCACATAGTTTCATTCCACAGGTGGGCAGGGGCTGCGCAGGGCAGGAACTGGGCCGGGGTTTCACCCCGGTGAGAACCGAACTGGGGTCACTCCCCAGTTCAGCATATGCGTCCGCATGGGCCAGGGGCAGGATTTGATCTTTGGTCCCACGGGCTGCAAAGTGAGGTCTCAACCCACTGAGCCATTCCGGCTTCCCCCGTATATTAATTTCTTAAAGCTGGGTTAGAACAGTACGGGATATCTGATACATGGGGCACCTCATACATGAAAAAATACATACCCTCTTTTCCCAAATTGGACTCACATTCTCCTACCTAATTTTTGTCATATCTTGGGGCAGCAAACCATCACAACTTCTATCTCTAGTATATCTCAATTTCAAATTACTAGAGACAAAAATAAAAAAATTGAATAAATTTACAGAAAGAATCATGAGGGATTTTAAAATATGGATTTAATTCACAATTTATTTATTGCTGTATGAAGTTTCATTACAATTTTATCATGTTTACTATTAGAGTAATGTCAAAAGTAGACTAATTGCATGTGCCTGAAGAGAAAATGACAGACTTCAAGGTTGTTTTTTTTATGAAAATCCAGAAAAGCACGAGAATTAAAAAGCACTTCTGACATCAATCTAGCATAGAATACTTTTTTAAAGATTTATTTTATCGTTTTTGACAGTAAGACAGAGACAGAGAGAAGGGGGAGGGCCCAGAGCAGTCTCCATAGTTGTACATCATCAGTTTTTGACATAGTTTCATTCCACACAGTTGGGTGTGTGTGGGGGGGGGGAGGGGGGTTCTCAGTGCAAGAACAAGGACAGGGGCTTTTTTATGGGGGTCAAACCGAGGTTCTCCCACATGGGAAATTTACCCTTGTGAGAACCAAACTGTAGGCCACACCCCAGTTCAGCATGTGTGTTCGCACAGGCCACAGGTGGGATTCGATTTTTGGATCCTGGGGCTGCAAAGCAAATGCTCAACCCACTGAACCATCCCAGGATCTCTACCATAGAATATTAAATATTGTATGTCAGCCTCTTTCTTTAATAAAGATTATATATATATATATAATTAAGCACCTATATAAAAAATCTGCAACTAAGAATTGTTCAAAAGCCAATGTTAGCATTATTTTACCTGCTAGTATTGGTGATAGTCACAGGTCAGGAAATTTTAGACATTAACTTCAAAAGTAAATTAACTTGCTTGCTTTGTATAGACTGTTTTAACACTCCTCTTCATAGTCAGATTGCTTGTACTTTCCTAGACATTTAGGTACTCATTGTTTCTGAGTTCAACCCCGTGAACATTCACATATCCTACATCACCTTGCTCAGAACTCAATTCCCTATGAAGTCATTAATAAGCTAATCTTTGTTAATAAGAGAAATTAATTTCTCCTATGCTACACAGTCTCTGCCTGAAAATTTTGTAGAGTTCACGAACCAAAAGTATGTCTTTATTTATAAGAATTTCGTGACACACGGGCATGTGGGGAACTCATTTTCTGTCAGGAAAGACGTTGGATGCAACCTAACAAAAAGATCATAAATTCAAATTCCATAAAAGAGCTGGGCAAGTAATGTACATGAGCAATGCAGATCTTGGGTGGCAAACTTGAGTACAAAGACCCCATCAGTGTGGCCCTGCAGTTGCATTATTCCAGAAGGTTTTTGCTGTGCAGGATAGCAAGAATGAAGCCCAGAAGCCCAGATTTCAGTTTGCTATAAAATCAAATATTTTAACATTGTTAAAAAAAATTCAATATTTTTAAAACCTTGTGTGGGCCAAAACAAAACATGCTTCTAGGCAAGATGTGGTACCATAAGTGGGGCATCCACTTTGCAACCTCTGTGGTATACATTGTGGCAAAAATATTCCACTCCTGGGATTACTGGTTTTTATTCCCCATTGAAAGTGCCTTTGGAGTTTAAAAAAGTTCCCAGTGAAGCCTTCAAATTAGGAATCTGACCTAGCCCTCCAATCAGTTATTTGTAGCTACAAGTATCTGGAAATAGGAAGTCTGAATCTGACATAGAGTTCTTTGGAAATGTTCAAATATATTTTTAAGTTGAAAAAATCTTGGGGAAAAAAAAACAACTTTTGCTACAGAATTTTTAAAACAGTAGTTGAGAAACATTTTTTAAAAATCAGTGAGGCAAATATAGCATAATCTAAATGATCAATCCCCTAGCCTAAATTGTTATAGGCTATGCTCACTTTTCCTAAATTATATGGTTATACTTTAACTGGAAAAGAAAAAAAGATATGTGTTATGTAATATTCTTATGAGTTCACACCAATTTAATCATCAGTGATATTGTTTCTTAGCACTAATAAGTATTACAAATTAACCTTGCTTTTTTAGTATTTTAAATACCATTTATCTGTTCTATTAAATCTTATTGCAGAAAATGTGGAAATAAAGAAATTAATAAAGTTTAAAATGTAATGATGAAAATCCTATGTTTAGAAACCTCGGGGTTGATTGCGGATATACACATAAATATATTGGCATTGTTTTAGGTCAATAAATATAAAAATATATATATTTTTGGAAAGAGCAGAATATCTAGATGTACCATTATTATTTTTAACCAAGCTCCTAATTCATACATGGTTACAAATTTTCTAATATTTTACTATTTAAAAAAGTACCTCAGTATGTATAAACTTGTATATGCAAGATGTTTTATTATTTCTTTAAGATTTAAAAAAAAAACCAATATCTGGGCATTTTATATAAACATTCTGAAGACTTTGATATATAACAAATTTTTCTTCAGAAAATGCTACGAATTTAAATTCCCCATCAATGGTATAAAAAAAAAGATTTATTTCCTCTGTATTGATGTTAATGTTTTAATCATTGTCTATGTAACATTTGAAATACAGAACCTTAATGTTGTTTTAGTGCATACATGTTTGATTTTGAAACAACAAAACTTTTTCTCATATCTATTGGCCTTTTCATGGTCTTTTTCCTTTTGTAAATGTTTTCTTAGACTTGAGTCATCTTAGGCTGTTTGTCATTTTATTGATTTACAGAAATTCTTTATATATTCTTTATATCATTCATCTTGTGCATATCATATAAATGCTGCAAATATTTTCCTAAGGTTGTAATGTTCTTGCTACTTATGTATTTTTCATTAACTGTATACATCCTCACACTTATTTAATTACAGTCTTTGCACAATTATCAAAAAGAACATATTCCATCCAAAAATTAAAAATATATATATTTGGCTGTATTTGTATAACTTTTATGTTTTTAATTATATTTACAGTTAAATATTTAGTCTCTCAGTAATTAATTTTCTGAGAAATTGTGAGATAAAAGAAAATTTTATGCTTTTGCAATCTGTTTACAAGTTACCACGGTTTTGTTTACTTTTATCAAAAGATTTCGTTTTATTTTAAATTTAACTTTTTAGTCAAACTAGAATTTAACTGCCTTTAAAACATATAACCAGCTTTCTCATCAACATTACAAACGAATTATCTATTTCCTTCTGTTGTAAAACACATTATCATTAAAAATACTCTTCTATAATCATCAAACTATATCCAGGCCAGGCTGTGTGATTATGGCTTAATTCTTTAGCTGCAGATTCTTCAGGTTTGTTTTTTTTTATTATTAAAGTATAGTTGATATTCAATATTATATTAGTTTTAGATGTACAATATAGTGATCCAACATTTATATACCTTATGAGATGATCGCTACTGTAAGTCTAGTAACCATTTATCACCATAGGATGTTATTACAATATTATTGATTGTGTTTCTTATGCTGTACGTTATATCTCTGTGACTTACTTATTTTATAAACAGAAGTTTATACCTCTCAATCAATCCCCTTCTCCTTTTTAGATATTCCTGACCCCTACCCTCACCTTTGGCAATCATCATTTCATTCTCTATCTGTAAATCTGTTTCTGTTCTGTTTGACCATTAGTTTTGATTTTTAGATTCCAAATATAAATGTTATTATACACATTTGTCTTTGACTTATTTCACTTAGGTCCACCCATATTGTAATAAATGGCAACATTTAATTATTTGTTATGGTTAAGTGATATCCTATTGTATGCATACCACATATTTGCCCACTCATCTATCATTGGACACACATCTTGGCTATTATAAATAATGCTGCAATGAACACAGGGCTGCATGTACTAAATATCTTTTCTAATTAGTGTTTTGTTTGCTCCACATAAATGCCCAGAAGTGGAATTGCTGGGCCATGCAATAGTTCCTTTTTTAATTTTTTGATGGCCCTTTATACTGTTTGTTATAGTGACTGCATCAATATACAATCCCACTAGAAGTGCATGAGGGTTCCCATTTTTCCTACCTGCTCACCAATACTTATTTTTTGTCTTTTCAATAATAGGCATCTCACAGGTGTTAGGGTGATGTCTCTCTTAGTTTGATTTGCATTTTCCTAATGATTAGTGGTATTGAGTGACCATTTATATGTCTGTTGGCCATTGGTGTGTCTTCTTTAGAGAAATATCTATTCAGGTCCTCTGCCCATCTATTAATTGTATTGGTTTTTGTTGTTGCTGTTGTTGTTTCCTTGTTTGTTTGTTTGTTTTAATGTTGAGTTGTATGAGTTCTTTATATATTTTGGATATTAACCCCTTTTCAGATCACTTGCAAATATTTTATCTCATTCAATAGATTTTTAAAAATATATTTATTTTAATGTTTTTGACAGAGAGAGAGACAGAGAGAAGGGGGAGTGCCCAGAGCAATCACTATTTAAGCTTCTTATTTTAAATATGTATTTTTATTGTATTTTTGACACACAGAGAGAGACAGAGAGAAGGAAGAGGGCCCAGAGCAGTCTCCATAGTTGACAGTATTTATTTTCCATATAGTTTCACTTCACTGGCGGGTGCAGGGCTGCACAGGGCAGGAACTAGACCAGGAACCTCCTGCATAGGCCCCGGCAAGAACTAAACTGGGGGCACTCCCCAGTTCAGCATATAGGTCTGCCTGGGCCAGGATCAGGATTCGATCCTCAGGCCCCAGGGCTGCAAAGTGATCACTTAACCCGCTGAGCCATCCCAGCTGCCCTAAGCTTACTATTTTAAATATCAACAAATTGAATTAATTTATTTTTAAATTTTGTATATATTCTGACTAAATTTAGAACTTTTAGATCATTAAATTTATAGCTAGGTTATAAAAGTCAAGATGTACATTCACAGCAGTTAGCATAGAGTGTTTATTTCACTCTGGAGGGGAAATTTGGGGCACAATGAGGCAATTCCTTACCCTAAATGATCTGTAAACAAATTGTACTTTCGGCCATTTTAAAAATTAGAATGGAGAACTATAACAGCCTTCCATTTTCTAGAGGCATTATTTCTGTGGTATGATATTATGACTATTATTTGTAGTAGTAGTAATCAGATATAGTATATTTAGATGTGCATTTAGTAAACCTTTTTGTAAGATTTTAAATTTCTTTTCCTTGCCTATTCACATGAAAAAATCTACTTCCCTTACTGCACAAAGTCAGGGAACACTATGCAGGCCCTAGAATTGTGCAATGTGAATATGAGTCTACCTACATCCTCAAACAGTTAGCATAAGGGGGTAGAAATGAGGTATTGGGGAGAGATTGGTCAAGGACATTGTATATTTAGGAGCTGAGGAATCTGTGACAATTAGATAGGCACCAAGGCTTTGCAAGGTCCAAATTATTAGGATAAAGAGAAAAAAGGCTCCAAGTAGGGTGGACATAAAAAAGATAGGCTGTGTTGAAGATGAAAATCAATTTGAAAAATTAGATGACTAAAATGTGATATTTAACAATTTCTGCATATAGAGAATATTGAAGTTTCCAGAGAAATTTCTTATGCATCATCTCATGTCGACACCAAAGAATCTTTTTTTAGATTTAGTGTATTGTTTGAGAGAAGGAGAAAGAGAGAAAAAGAGAGAGAGAGAAGGAAGTAGAGCCCAGAGTAATTTTCATAGTTGTACATTATTAGTTGTCACATAGGTTCATTCCTCACAGGTGGATGTGGGGCTGTGGGGCAGAAACTGAACTGGGAACCTCCTGCATGGGAAGTAAGAGCCTTTGCCAGGGGGTTTGATGGTTACCAGTTGTGCCACAGATCAGCATATGGGTTTGCACAGGCCAGAGCTGGGATTTGATCCCTGAACCTTGTAGTTGCAGGGCATGCACTCAACCTGCTGAGCTATCCCAACATCCTCACAATGAATCTTTTCAGGTGAGATGTTGTCACTGAGCCAAAAGACTTGGAAAGGATAAAAATTGAACACAGCTCATTGGACCCTATTTGCCAAGAGTGAAGAAATATCTTACAAATTGCTTAACAATAAATCTGAAAGACAAATGTCATTGGTGGTTGACACAGAAAAAAATTGAATTAAAATAATTTTGAAAAGTATGGGAATGTGAAGCTTTTCTGCCTTTCATAGCCATAGTGGATATAAGTGACAGAAATATAAATTCTGTGTGGATATATTTAATATATCTCAAAGGATATTTTGCCTTTCAAACCTTAGATTTAGTTGGTATCATATATTTTCATTGTCAATAAAGTAAATCATTAAAACTAAAATTACTAATTATGTACTTTAAAAATTATAACAACAGTATGAAATAAATTACTGTATTTTCCGGCGTATAAGACGACCGGGTGTATAAGACGACCCCTAATTTTACAGTTAAAACATAGGTTTAAGCCTATATTCACTGTATAAGACTACCCCCCACTTCCGAGGCAACACCAGTTCTTTTTTTAATTAAATTTTTAATGAATGACATTTTTCAAACATACTGTAATATACCATACATTGATACGATAAATGGAAGGTCTCTTCACAAATGGCAATGCCATGAACTTGACCGAGAAACAAGAAATCCAAAAGAGAACATGAACAATGATGGCATCATCTGGAAAGAAAATTACATGAAGAACTTGCAGAAAATGCTTGTTTGTGACTGACTGGGATGATAAGAGGTTTTTCTAGGCAGAGGAGCATTGTGAGCTTAAAATCCTTCAAAATCCTCATCATGTTCTTCTTCTGACATCATAAGTTCATCAATGACCTCTTGTGGTACATTTGTAAGACAGT